>VZRX01018601.1:61596-87552 GCA_013398075.1 Notiomystis cincta | reverse complement strand
TTTTCTTTTTTTTTTTTTTTTTTTCAGAGGGGAGCTGTAGTAGGTGTAACAATTACTCAGTGACAGGCGTAGGTGAAACTCAGCTGCTTAAAATAAACCTCTCTGTGCCAGGACCCTTTTGTCTTTGGGTGTACTCACGGAGTAGATGAGCTTGGTGGGCAGTGAGTTTTCTGTAATGCAAAACTCCTTTGATTCAATATTAAAATGAAACTGAGAGAAGAAGAACAAGAATAAATCAGACCAGAATGGTCCTGGTCTTTAACTGTTTATGGCAGTCCCTTCACAGGGATGAGAGCATCTGCAATCCTGCTCCTGCTTGGCTGTTGTCCCCCAGTGACAGTGAACTAAGTGTTCCTGGGCAAATAATTATCCTGGGATAGACCGATTTAAATCTCTCCTGTTCTAGCATTCCACCTGGATGCAAAGAAAAATAAATTAAGAGCTGTTAAAAACAATTTTATAGCCCCCAGATCAGAGTGCTGCTGAGGTGTAGAAGTCTCTGCTACAACCAACAGTCCAATTGATCACACGGTGTGACAGTGCCACAGAAGCCACCCGGTCGATGGATTTAGGAAACCCCACTCCCAGAGCAAAGAGAGTGATAAGCAAAGCATGTACTTCCAGGTGGTACGAGTCAGGTAAGCCACCAGGAACCACAGATGAATGTTGTGCAGTTTTAAGTGACTGTATTGATGCTCCAAGGGCTTCTGCTCACAGAGAGGAGAACAAAAATTTAGGTCTTTATTGCTTTAATTGCTAAAGAACATTTGCTGCAGGAACCTAATAACTTTTTTATGCGTGAATCCATGAACACCTCGCAAGAGCATTACTGGAGAATCAACAGAGTTGTGGCTGACAGCACAGTTCATTTAATTTCCCCAGGCCTCAGCTCCCCATCTGCAACAGAAACCACTGAATCACCACTTTGTTCAGCTCATCTCTTTAGGCTGACCTGGGTGGCAACTCCTACAGCTTGTCCAGTGGAGCCTCTGGGCATTCTTGAAAAAATCCTAAATAATCACAGAATGGCTTGGGTTGGAGGGAACCCTAGAAGTGCTGTAAGGCAGCAGCAGATCTCCTGGCTCTGTGCACACTCGAGGCATCGACTGAACCTTGGGGGATAACACACAGTATCACCCCCTTGGGCTGCCAAATCTCCCTCACCTGTCCTCAGGGAATGGCCAAAGCCAGGCAGGGAGCGTGGGCTGCTCCTGCTGCCTGGAATGGATGCTGCTGTTGGGGTAACAAATGCTGTCTGCCATCATGGCATTTATGACACTAAAATGCTGAACTGCTGGGCAGTGTCCAATAAAAATCTATGGTGAGGTAATGGGACGGAGCTAGAGAGTGCTGAAAAGGAATCCCCAGCTCATATAGCTCTGATGGGTTTGAGTATACACAGAGTATCTTGTAATACTACAGCTAAGTGATAGTTAAATAAACAACGACGGTAATTGTAGGGTACTTCAGTCGCCTTGCAGATTTATGGTGCTCTGAAGGCAGCTCCCTGCCAAGGTTTTCAGCAGGGTTAACACTTCTGACTCCTATGCTTTAAGTGTCTGGAAGATATGAATTGTGTTTCACTCACTGTCCTGGACTGACTAGGACATTGCTGCTTTTATTCATGGCCAAAAAATATTTTTAATTCTTTATGGATTATTCATCCCTTGACTGAGAAGCCAGCATAGGTCAAGTCTGAATGAGTTTGTCTCAGACCTTGCAGACCGGCTGCTCTTTCAAGCCTAAGTCCATGACGTGCAACAGTTTCCGAAATTAAAATGTCCTACTAGCCCCAAGTAGTTTCTGATGTATTAGATTAAGATATAAAATCTAACTGTGAACCCCTTGAACTGTGTTCCTTTTCCTTGAACTTGCCATTTGCAATCCTACTGATTGCTTGGAGACGTTAGTTGCTCTTTCTTATGCTCACAGAGCCGGTTACACATGAAAATTGTGGAGGTGGGGCTTTGTACATCCAATACATCCCTTTCCTAGGACTGCATAAGCATGGATAGTTTAAATTATTTTCATTTGAATCCATGTTTCCAAAGCAACCCTGTCAAATAGAGGCATCCACCTTTCTCATCTGCTGGATGACTCTGGCTAATACTTAGGCTGTCATGGTCTCCAAAAGAAGGAAGACTGCAGTTCTCCTCCACCGCTGTATTATCCTTTCTCATTGCTTTTATATTTTGGCAAACCTGCACTGATAGGAGGTAATTCTAGCTTGTAAGATCTGAGAAGAATTGAATGCAAATCCCAATTCATAGCTTTCATATCTAAGTATGTAATTTTCTGCAACCTCCCTGTCTCCTCCTGATTTACCCAAAAACCTGGTGAATACTTTGCTGTCCTCCCTTTCCTTGGAAACACAGGCTGTGCTCTAATAGCTCTTTTCCTTCTCCAGCAATAACTTTCCTTCTTCTTGTACTGAAGCTCAGCACCTACCGGCAGACATTTTTCTTAGTCTAGCCTGGTTCTTCTATGTCCTCTTCTACATTCATCCAGTTCTTTACTCCACACTCCTTATTCTTCACTTTCTCACCTGCGCCTCAGGTGGTCCCATGTCCATCCATCCATCCATCCATCCATCCATCCATCCATCCATCCATCCATCCATCCATCCATCCATCCATCCATCCATCCATCCATCCATCCATCCATCCATCCATCCATCCATCCATCCAACACATCCTTTCCCCACTTCCATCTCCACACTAAACCTGCTCTTTTCCTGACATATTTCCAACTTGAAGCACTGGCTTGAAGGTTTTTGTGACTTACATACTCTTTTGACAATTTCCAAATAAAATCTTTGTCACTTAGATTTCTAACCAACGTATCAACTCAGCCAGGCTCCTGTAACACCTGGATTATTAAATCATCTACATGACTAATCTGATGACACAAAAAATGATGGTACAGAAAATCACTTACAAATTCCATCCTCCATGCAAATTTTAAATGCCTTCTGTATTATTCTTAATTAGGAAGCTGCTTATTAAAAATACTGTCCTGACAAAGTCCTGTGAGGAATTATAGGAATTAACTTGAGCTATTACAATGCACAGTTTTCCTTGTCAGAACATGTCTTACTCCTGCAGTGCCATGTGTTTGGGGCCAGCACAGACCCAGGCCCTGCCCAAGAAAAGCTTTGGCCAACTTGGTGGGACACGGTTAGCAGCCACATCCTGCCAAAGGAACCTCAGCCTTTGTCGTTCTTCTTCATTTATACACAAAGAAGTCAAACTATGATCTTAGGGCAGAATCCCAGGATCTTACTTTGTGTACAAGGAAGCTGTGGGTTACGTTGTGTTCCTCCACACTGGCAGAGCTTTTGCTTTAAATATGACCTTGTACTCCTGTAATTTTATTCCCATGGATACAGATCTCCTTCATCTCTATGCTCCGGGTAAATGGATGATTCCCTAATAGTGTTCATGTTTATTATTAACCTTTAATAACCTCCATGATTCAATTAATTTGACATTTCCGTTAGAAATTGTGTCTATTCTTTCTTTCTGCTGTGAGTCCAGATCTATGAGTTAAAGCTGTAAATTGATGCAGCTTCAGTAAATGACATTTGTTTTAAAACAGGGCTCCCATCTGGTTCTAGAGTTTCTCAAAAGCTGGGAAATGCTCAATTGAATTTCTGATTGCATCAACTACTGAAGCGAAAAACCAGGCTCCACTTTCATATCCAGCCTCTCTCTGAGCCTCAATATTTACCTATCTGTCTGTCTTTCTGTCTCTCTATGTATATGTATTTCCAGAGGTTTGATTCAGACTCAGCTCCTGATTTCTTTATGTAATATATTTGCCAGGGAGTTGGTTTGGTTTCACAAGAGCTTTAGCAACATAACCAAAGCAAACATGCCAGGCTGCATAAATGGAATTTCAGCAAGTACTTCTGAACAGAACCTCTTCCCCAAATTGTTTTTCTGTAATTGGAAAATGTCTTTCAAATGGAACCACTTAGCATAGCTCTGAACTCTATCCAGGATGGTCATAAACTGCTGCTGACAGGCTAAGGGCCAAGATTTTAACATCAAATACAAATGCAGTAGCAGATGCCAACACTGCCAACACTGAAATCTGCCCTGATGAGCTCCATTTTTAAAGGGTTTGCTTCTTTGTTCTCATTTCTGCTTGTAAAATCAAGGAGTGCAATGAAAGCAAAGCTCAAATGAAATATTCTTTGGGAAAACTCAGCATGAAAACTCTCTCTAAGCCAGTCGTCTGGTCTGCCTTAATCTTATCCCAAATAACCCAAATAGCTTGTGATGGAGCCTTCTCCAGAATTCCATATTTTTTTTGAGCAATAAGCAGGTCAAGAGCCTCAGTACCAGCTTCAATTCTTTTCATCAAAACATCCCAGCACTTCTTTCCTGATGTCTGTAGTGAATCACCTTTAGCCTCTGACCATACCCCTTTCTATGGTCTCTATTCCCCAGCTACACCAATTCAAACTTCTTGCTCCAAAGACATCTTATTCCTTTAGGTATTTCATCTTCTCCATTCCATCTGTTTAGCTTTCCCTGTCTCATTTCCTCATTCATCCAGCAGTGTTTACACCCAAAAGTTCCACAACCCAAATACCGTTGCTTTCTTCAAACAAACAGAAGACTTGAATGAGATCAATTGAAACCACTGAGGTCAAATTTCCTCCATCAGAAAGCTGTTTACCAGAGCTCCTTCTGCTCCAGCAAAGGCACCTGCTCTTTAATGTTCTTCCTGCTCTTGGTAAAGGCTGTAGAGAGAACAGCCTTTAACGGGACTTACTGCAAATTCAGACATTTGAACAGCACAGACACTGCAATGGCTTTGCAGGTAGAGATGTGTCAGCAATAAGTCAGGAAGGCAAGAGAGAGGGGAAAAATGCCTCTTGTATTGCATCAAACTGATGGTTCTTGTTTTAGCCCAACAGCTCTGCAGGCAGCCACTGTGCCACCACCTTTACCTTCACTCCATCCTCATTATTGGAGTACAACTCAGGCTTTCAGAATTACTTGGGGCACCAAAGTCTCAGCTTCTGCTGAGAGCTGTTTCCATTTGGCATCCCAGCCCTCAATTATATTTCTGGTTAATACCCCTGGTGCACTGAGAACTGCCCCAATTCCATTCCATGAGCGATGCTTCCTTGGAAAGATGAACCACTGGCCTGTCCTAGACAGCAAACAAACAAACAAAGGACTTTGGTACCTTGCAGCTGGTAATCAAGGAAAGAAATGGAAGTTCCAAAAAAGGATCCAGCCTAAAGAAAATCGTAGTTCCTGTATTTACTGCAGCTGTTCCTGAGCTAGTATGTCTGGGATAACAGGATGAGAATTCTAGCAGACAGATTATAATGACTAGAAATAATTTTATATTATCTGTTTCTCTATCCCTACTGGTAGAGTAGTTTGTTTCTTACAATTTTGGTTTTGCACCACAATAAGTCATGGGAAAATTACTGATTAAATCTGAAGTCTTAAAGACATGAAGTATTTGTAATAACTAGTTTGAGAAAATTATTTAACTTTTAGAATCTACTGATTAACATATAATTCATGTGATTCCTTTTATTGTTAGAATACAGTTTATTTAAAGATATTTATTACAGTTAATTTAAAGATAATCTTCTAATTCACTGTATTAAAAAGCAATTATGGCAAGAGTGCATTAACTAAGAATCAGTTGTGCATCCCAGAGACACAACAGCTCCAGGACTTTATTAGAACACACTGATGTGGAGGCGACTAAACAACTGGGGAGGGCATCACTCAACCCACTTAATTATTTAATGCAACTGGATTTAATTTGCTAATGAAATTAATGAAATTGTTGGATACTGAACACAGGCTGGCTTGTGCATGCCCACAGTGACATCACAGATACTCCCCCCTCTGTTTGCAGACACTGGGGGTGAGGGTGTTGTGTGCAGCATCAACACTGGGAAAGGCTTCCCAGAAACCTTTCAAGTGGAATTTAGAAACTGATTCAGATGCAGGAGGAAGAAGTGTGTGTAATCAAGCCATCCTGTGCACAACACTATGAAGTTTCTGCACACACCTCTGGCCTGTGTGGGATGCACTGTTACATTTAAGGAAAGGTGGAACTCTTAAGCATAAAGTTTTATACAGAAGTGTAGAATCTCTTCTCAATTAAAGAAATAAGGAGAAAAAATAAAATAGAAGCCCACACAGACTGAACTCTATTGTTTTGGATGCTAAAGAGAGATTCTACTTAAAAATTAAAATCACATTTTCCCTTAGTACCGAATATCAATAATTCAAACACTTAAGTCAGCGAAAACGGTAGAGTATTGGATCTGCATGAACAGAAGAAGTCAATGGCACATTCAGGATTAGAACTTGAATCTGTTTCTCAGAACACCTCCTTTTGAAATTCTCTATGTGCTACATGGATCAGTTCCCATCACTCCATCTGCCTCAATAGGATGTGTAAAGTAAGACTTTAATTCTCCTGAAAGACTCAGGCATATTGCAAATTATTAGCATCCTCCACCACTTGTATATAAAATTTATATATCTATTTGTCTTCTGTACAACTGTATTTCAATCTTGATTTCATTGGTAACTTGTACTGTATTTGGATTAATTATTAAGTGAAAATGAACATTACTATGTGTGGCAAAGATGAAAAGCTTACCAATGGAGAAGTAGAATTCCCTTGCTGAGGGAACTGTAATCACTGCCTCCTTTAGTGTATTATGAATGCACACATGATTAATGGAAGTCCTTCACCTGTATCTCAGGTAAATCAATGCCTCCTTTTTGCTGTCTTCAAGCTGCAAGCTTTAGGTGCTCTGAAAACAGACTGAGGCCCCCACAACTTTATATTATTTAGGGATATTAGCTGCATCTTGCTAATCTGCCCTATGCAAAGGGAGAAGCTTCCTTGTTTCAAAGTCAGATTTATCTGCAGAGCTGATTCCAGATTGTTTAAAAGTCTGGCTAAGTTTGAAATATGACAATATTTAAAAGAAATGCAGCCTGAGTAGAGATTTGTTCGTGTATAATAATGATTGTTTCTTGAACTTCAGCTCACTGTGGTTTTATAGCAAAGGCAAGCATAGAAACCTGAAAGCACCTCAGATCAACCTGGTTTTAGTTAGACTTGCTCTTTCATTTGTGCAAAAACAAAATACAAGCAATATTAAAAAAATAAAACACGATTAAATGAGTTGAGTTGAGGCTACATAGGGGCTGAGTAGGAAACAGCAAGAAGAGAGGCAGGACTGCAATGGAAGAAATCCCTTACTGGATGAAACCAGCTGTTTTTTTCTTGGTGGATGCCCCACAACATTGTGGCTATGAACACTTGACACCTAAGGATATAAAAAAAATTAAGCAAATAAACAAGAAAAAAGAGAAAGAGTAGTTGATGATAAATGTTTGTAGGAGGAGGAACGACTGACTGGCTCGAAACAACCAGGTGGGAAGTGGAGGGGGAACAGGGCAAGCTGTGTGTAGGTGGACCCAAACTGGACCCCAAATTCTTGGTACAATCTGTTTTGCTGTCTGTGGGACTCACTGGGTGGGGAGCACAGTTAGTGAAAATAAGAATGTCATTGCTTACTGGTTTTGTATTTTTAATAGTGTAGCTGCTGTCCATTGTGTGATCACCCATCCCATCTCTTCCTGTTCTTCCCTCTTTCTTCCCTCTTTCTTCCCTCTGTCTATTGTGTGAAAATCACCACTGTGGAAGAAGAATTGGAGTGAGCAGCAGCAGAAGAGGAATTATGGAGTGCCTGAGCCATGGGGAGGTGTCAGACTGAAATGTTACTGGTTCATGGCTCAAACATGTGTGCTTTGCTCACCATATGCTCAGGAACAGCCCGGGGAATCTGCCACAGGGAAAGGGAGAAAAAAGATCCAAAAGGCAGTCCTTGGAATCACCCGCGGAGAACACAGCACTGGGAATCCTCCAGACACAATGGATATTTCCCACTGCCTTGCATTTCTGGAGGGGAATGAGAAACTGCATTTCTGCTGATAGGTCCTGAGCATTAGAAAAGCAGCTAAGCAGAATTTCCAGAGTTAGGAAAAGCAGCTTCCCAAGTAAGCACAATGATATCCTGAGATGAACCATGAATGGGTTTGCCATATGTTCTTGCCATCACTTCACGAGTCAGCATTCCCATTTCCCTCCCATCTCTTCTGTGATTTCAAAGCAAAACAAAGCTAAGGCAATGTTGTGAGCACCGACTTGCTTAAAGAACAGAGATTCTCTCATCCTGTTTGTGGGACTGAATTTGAGCTGCATTTCTATTGCCTCGCTTGCACAGTCTGGGGCCAACCTGGGCGTTTCTAAGGAAGAGTTACTCAGTTAGCAGAACAGGTAATTCACTGCTGAGCTGAACTGTTCAGGCAAATTCCCTGCACTAGCCAAGCTTTGCTTCTCATATGCTTATGCAGCTTATCTGTTACTCTTTGAAACACACATATGAATCTTTCCCTGAATTCTCACCTATGGCTGGATTCCAGACTTTTGACATCAGAGGCAAATACCAAAATCGAGTGCTCCAAGTCAGCTCTCTCTGTTCCCACTACTGTTGAGCTCCAGATTTCTGATATTAAAACCTGAAGGATAATAAATATATGGCCTGTATTTGATTTATTTCTATGTTATTAAATCTTGCTTGTGCTTCACCCAGGTACAAGCAACATTGTGAACTTATTTCATGCCACAACGGATCATGTCATCAAAAGTCATCATTCCCACTGGAAGTACTGCAGTTGCTTGCAGGCTTGGGAGCATGATATTCCTGACTCCAGATTCTGTGATGGAAATGAAATTCATAGTAAGCTGGTAATTACATCTAGTCCTATCTGTGAAGATACAGGTGCTCAGAGAAAAGCATGTCAATACTCTGTGTTTATATTTTTGCAAGATAGGAGAAATTCAATTTTATTCAGCTTTTTCCCAGTGACTTTCTGCAACTGTGTATCAGCAGAACTTTTTTCACTTTTTATTTTAAAGATAAATTGCTTAGTGCACTATCAAGGATACTTAGAATTTAAGAATAGAACCTATTAGGCTGTCACTCTTCCAGAGACACAGACCTTCAAGAGTCTGAAGAAGTCTTTATGTGACAGTATAATAAGGATGTCAGGGCCCCTCCCTCCTCCCCCAGTCTTCTTGAAAGACACATTCCCCAGCAGGGAAAATTAATACACTTCAAAAGTTATAACGTGCTGGAAAACACACATCAGCCATCAGCATGATTTTCTAAAATGAAGCAGTGTGGAAACCACATTCTTAATCAACTTTCATAAAGCATCTCTCTTCCTTTTGCTAAAAAAAAAAAATAAATGAAGTAATACATATATATAAAAAATGCTTCATAATGCTTTCAGTGTGTAGCATTAGATTTGCTAGTGAAGTGTGGAATATTTTTCTTTTTATGTTATTAAATTTCAAAGACACACTCCTTAGGGCTTGTCTTAAGTCTGTCATCTGTGCTGCAAGTAAAGACTCTTAACAGCTGGACAGCTCCATCCCTCCCCGTGGATCCCACCAGCAAATCCATCCTCGATGCAGGCTTTCAGCAGCCTGCCACAAGTGCTCTCATTTCATCTTGGCTCAGCTGGCCCCTGGCAGGGGGTTGGTGTCACCCCTCTGAAGTTGGTGTCACCTAGAGAGGAGGGGACATGCACACAGGGGTCCCCCAGTGTGGCTGGATCACAGCCAGGAGTGGCTGGCATCTCCCAAAGGGCAGAAAACAGAAGGAAAGCCAGGGAATTTAACTATGCCAAAATAATCAGGGGAAAGAAAAGAGAACAAATACAGAGAAAAGAGAGATGAATATAAATAAGAGGAAGATGACAAAGGATTAAGGAATATGAATCAAGAAAATATTATGTCAACTGGAAAAGCAAACATGCTAGGAAAATAAATTCAGATAAGAGGAAACAATATGAAACGAACCCAGCAGATTCAACTACAAAATAAGAAGCAAGGTATCATTATCAATATTCTCCTCCCTGCCAGAACCTTTTGTACCTATTCTCTAAGGGTGTACAGAGAACTGTATATGCAGTGCTGCCCATCAGTGGGAAACGAGACAAATATGAGTTCAGGGAGAAACTTTACTTTGTGAAGGTGGGAGACTTCATTTTCTGGTACTTCTTATGACCTCAGTAGAAGTTCAAGATACAGAGCAAACTGAAAACAGATGTCCTTGACAATGATTCATGGCAAGAAAAAGGGAACATATGCAAAGTCCCTTGATGTTCATGTCACTGACCTGCCTGTGGTCAGGGAAATACTAAAACACTGCATGGAAAACCATCTCCCCCATTAACATCAGGCACGTGATGGAGAATCAAAAATAAGTTAAGGAATCCACGAACAATCCAACAGCCCAGAATTATATCCAGGATATGCCATGAAAGAGCTGAACCCACATCGTGAGTCTTGGAAGTGAAATGGGAAAGTTTAGAATGGTGTTAAAAGAAATAAATCTGAGTTACAATGTCCCAGAGCAGAAGAAGAAGACTGCAGCATCCTCTAAGGACTTGAAAATCCCACTGACTGAAGCAGGGCTGTCACTTAGAGGCATTTCAGAAGAGCTGATCAGTCACAGGGAAAACAAACACTGGCTCTGCACTGTGTTTGCTGCTGAGGAGGCAACTGGTGGTCGGTAGCAGTTTACAGCACTGCCAGTTTCCTGATTAGCTCCCTTAGAAATAAAACAAGCAGAGATGACAGATGATGATGTCCCTATCACTGAGCAATAGTTTTTGCTACACAAATCATGTTATTTTCTGTTTAGAGGAGGCAGTGTGGTTATATCATTAAAGGAATTGCTGACAGCTTCTGTTATTAATGGTCCCAAATGTGCCTCCTGCCATCTGTGATGGGCAAACGATAGAAGCAGGCAATGATTGGCTTCCTGAACCACACTTAATGAAAAAGCAGATTTTTTTGAAGCACAGATCTGTTTCTTAGTGGCCCTTACGAAAGCTCTTGATACGAGTCATCTGCTTTGTAAAATGTGGTAATTTCATAGGGAAGAGCCACGAATTTAAGGAGCACATAAGTTTGCACTTATGAATGTATTTTAATTATAAGCAAGTTTGGTGGGAATTTCCTTTGCTGTCAGGACAGTAAACCAGAACCAGGGGGTTTGGCAACCTTACTCTGAGGCAGTGCTGTGTCAGTTTGTGCTGGAGTACAGTCTCTGTTCATTTTGCTGTAACTGCAGCTATGGGGGGCACTGCTGGGGTTAAATAGTTTGATTAATTTTCTTTTAATTTGCTATTTCAGTGTGCTTTTTTTTTTTTCCTAGAAGGGTATGTTAGTCAACCAAGTTGGGGCTACAACAGCAGTCTCGGATTTCTTGCATCAACTGTTCAAAAATTTCAAAGAATCATCTTGAAAAACAGAGCAAGGTGCAATATAGCTTGGCTGGTCTATGGGGTTTTTTAAATAAATCAACAGAACCCAACTAACTTAGTGCTTGATGATTGCTCTGAGCATTTCTGCAAGGACAATGGAAAGGAAAAACCCATTCAGGACTGAATTTCACCAACTGGTCAAGTGCCAGCAAAGGTGGCTTTGCTGGCAGGCAAGTTAGATCTCCAATTTATCTAGCATAATGAACACATACTCTGTTTTTATTCTAAATATGAAATTATAATCTATTTCTGAATAGAAAAGTTTCTCAGTCCTCTACTATGCAGTCCACTAAATACACAGACATTTTAAAGCTTTATAAGGGCTGTAATGAGGTTCTAGTCATGCTAAAAATTGTGTCTTTATTGAAATCTTCAGGTGCAGCATTGCAGGCTGAATTTGCATCTGCTTTGCCTGTTCTCAGATCGAGCATTAAAGAAACTTGCTCTGGAATAGAAATAGATGAATGTCAAACTTTTCTTAAATAAAAAGAAAGAGAGTCTTTGAAAGTAAAGATGAAGAAAGTTGTCCTTTTTTCCCCCTTCTCAAGCAAACAATGCAAACAGAAATATTTTTCTCTGCTTATGATGGAAGGATAAAAACATCACTTTAGGGTCAAGTGCAGGACACAAATTGAACTGCTGATGTTGCAGGAAATCCTGCCATCAGCTGCAGCAGCCAGCACTCTAAAGACAGACCTTTTCTTGAATTACATTATGCTATTCACTTCTTAAAGAAAAGTTAGGGGGGCAAGACTTGCTACAGAAAAAACCCTGTAAACTGTAAACAGTTTTTGTATTGATAGGCTCTGACCCAGGAAAGAACAGAAAACAAGGTGGGTGAGGGGCAGGAAAGGCAGCACAGCTATAAATGTTGCCTGAAACAAGCTCAACCTACAGTTCTACCACAGCATTTGCCTACCATGTTATTTTCATCATGAGTAAATTCTGAGAAACAAAAGCAACTCCTGGCAGGATAAGGACTGTGATAAAGAAATCAGTAAAACCATCAGGTGATGTCTATTAAGACCAGATTTAAAAGGGTCATTCTTTTAATTTTAATATTGCCAGCATAAAACATAATTTAATGCAACAGGGCCCAGCTTTTATTTAGGCAGTTACCCTACTGGATTAGCATCATAGTTAAAAAAAAAGAGAATCAATATCTGTATTTAACATTTCTAGTGCCATATTAATTGAAGAATGCTCATGCTTAACCCATCTTGGGAGAGTGGAGGAATCTTTGGGGTGGATCTTTGATTTCAGGATCTAGTCACAGGATCCTAGAAAGGTTTGGGTTGGAAAGGACCTAAAAGCTCATCTCATTCCACCTGCTGCCATTGTCAGGGACACCTCCCTCAGTACCAGCTTGCTCCAAACCCTGTCCCACCTGGCAGCAGGACAAGATGTGCTGTGCCAGAAGGATCCCTGAGCTTGGAACCTCATCCCAGGGACTCAGTGATGAGCAAATGTCATCCCATCCCATGTCCATGTGCGGAGACTCAGCTCTTCCATCAGCACACTTGTGATCTTCAGCAGGGTCACAGCAGGCTAATTAAGAGGAGAATCCACCCCTGAGCCCTCTCTCGTGTGTGTCTCAGCTCTCATCTGGAGCCTCACAGACATGGATCAGAAAGCCAAAGGTTTCCTCCCAAGGGAAAAAAGGCAGAGTGCTGCTGCACATCCAGTGCTTTGCCATTAGATCCTCCTTACGCCACCAGAAGTGGAGGAGGAGATAAGAGAAGGGAGAGATCAAGTTTGTGCATATTCGCCTTCATTTACATTAAGTAACCTTGTATCTGAGCAGAAAGCAGGTTGCAGAATACTCAGGGAAAAATCACTGGATGGCAGATTTGCTCACAGTTCTCATCTCTGTATCCTTTTGCACATGAAATTCCCATTAACTTGTGCATTTCAAACAGGATTCTACACAAATTTGCCCAGCATCCTCAATGTATATTCATTTAGACACAAGAACAAAAACCAGTCAGTCAATGCATACTGCTCTGTGAAGACACCTCAAAAACACAACCCAAATTCTCTTCTGATATTTGAAACTTTGTGTCCACACTGGGAGAGTGGGAGGTTTCACAGGGAATTTTGAACTACTACTATTTCCAGGTAGAGAGAGGGTGGTACTAGAGGATGTTTAAGGTCCCTTCCAACCCGCACCATTCTGTGATTCTATGATCCAGCCATCCATCCAAACATTACAAGGAAGAGCTGGCTCTGTGATAGCTGCAGATCAAGGAGGTTGTGCAAGAGCTGTCATTCCCAAGGGATTTATGTCTTGTAGCTCCTTGGCAGCAGCTGCTGTGGTCACTGACAGGATCTACTGGGGAGAGATGTGAGTGCCTTTCCCTTCTGCTGGGGCATGGCAGAGACTTGTCAGGTGCTCCAAAGCCTCTGCAGGAAGATTGTTTCTTATCTGGAGACAGAGAGAAAAACATGGCCAGGGAAGACATATACAGGGTAAATAGTTAGGAAACCACAATGCTAAGAAAATGAAGCTTTGGAGAAAGCAGCAGAAATCCATGTGGTCATTGGAATGAGAAGTGTGACATTTAAATGACCCAGGAAGTTTCTAGGAGCAGTCAAGGCAGGCATGCTGTTACAGCATGTAAGGGATATCAGCCCTTGTGCTTCAGGCCATAAGGCAGCAGCACCTGCCTGAGGTTGGCCAGAACCATGCTCCCCCCACCACCACATTATTGCTGAATTGCCCATTATAGGGGTTTTAAACCATTTTCTGAAGCATCTGTTCTTGGCTCCTGTCAAAGGCAAGGTACCTTTGCAACTCCAGATGAACCATTGCTCTGATGTGTTATGACAATTTCTCTGTTCCTACAAATGTCTAGATTAAACTCCATTTTCATTTCAGCTAAATGGTTCACTTTACAAAAATAGCTCCTGGAAATAGTTGGTGGAGAAAAGAGAGGACAGTAACCTGAATATCTTGCCACTATGATAATGAAAATATAATATCAAGGGCTTTGCATAGAAATTATTTTAATCTGAATTGTGCAGTGTAATGGCAGGCCATGGGTATTCCCAGTCAATTGACAACCCATCACAGCAGATGCAGGAGATTAGTTTGATGCTTGTTTAGTTACTCTGATTGCCCAGTGTGACAAACCCTCTGAAAGGTGAACCTGGATTGCAGCAGTCCTTGAAAGTAAAGACAACCTTAACTAGAAAGCTGGGATGAATTTAGCAAGGCTGACAGTGCCAAAAGAGTTCCTTGCAAGAACAATGAAAAATTATCCCTGGGGTTTAAGCTAAAAAAGGGCACTGAATGATTTCCGAAAAAGTGGAAACTCTTTTGATTTTAAATCCTTGTAAAGCAAAGTCAAGTTGAAGCTGTCACTGTAATCTGAGTGGAAGTTTCATTTCAAATCCCTCACAGCCTATAACATTCTGAATTTAAAGGTTAAACAAGCAGTAGAAGCACAAGTTTATTAACCCTTGTCTTCCCCTCTCCCACACCCCAAGCCAAGTAAACCTAAACCAGTTAACTAGTTGGAGGCCAAATTTAACTTCATAGTTGACAGCTGGTGGAAACAGTGGTGGAGGAAAAGGAAGAGCGAGAAAACAGGAGGTCTAGCAAAATGAAAGATGATGTCTTAGAAGATTTCATTCATCTTAAACTCCTGGCATCAGCTGCTTCATAAAGGAGAGAGACAGAAGGAAAAGTTCTCTTTGGAGCACTTTTACGGACACAAACATAAAGAAAATGTCTTGTTCCTCTTTGCCAGTCTGATCTGTCAGAATGAAAAATTCCCAATCTAAATCAATCTCCCCCTCCTACTTTATCAAAATACTTTGTTTTACAACATGCTGGCTAAGATCATTTACAGCTCTCCTGAGTCCTTTTTTTCCTGGGCAAAACCTGGGAGATACATCTCTCTTCCCTCCAGAAGAGGGAAGATTTATGCTAATTAAATTGATTTCCCCTTAGGAAGGGGGAATGTTCTTCTCTACTGGTGTTTTCATTACAGTATTACAAGCTCTCCTCTTCTACACAAAGCAAGAAACACAAATGACCTTTTCTATGTACAGGGGAATTTCCAGGCAGCAGGGATAAAGATCCACAGGGTTGGAACAACACACAGGACATTTATAGAAGGAGGAGGAAATATTTCACTCTAAGCAAGGGTGTAAAATTCTCAGTATGTCAATGTTTTTATGGGCTCCCAGCAACGGAATGGCTTCCAAGAAGCTATCCATAAGTGAAAAGTTAAGCATCACCACATTGAGAGAGACCTGTTATTGCTCTGGGTTTATTATTTACTTCCCTGACAGCTGCCAGTCTCTCTCTCTTTTATCAAGGCAGCCACTCACTGGCATGCAGCCTCTCTCTTGATTTACATCTCTAAATCCATGTCACTTAAAGCTGAATGACTGTGTGGCAAAGTCATGGAGATCTGATGGCTTCACATCTGTTATCAGCCTGACCCATTTCCCTTTTCTGCAGAGGAAGTGCCATACAATAAAAGGAACATCACAAAACTACTGCTCTTCAGCCCTGAGAAAGGAATGAAGCTTTGCTCAGAGTGCTGGGAGTCAACATGGCATCCATGGAAGGCAGATCTCTGGCTCCGGGAGATTTATGGGTTTGTCATCAATAAAGAAAGGCAAAAGCTGACTTGCTCTGGTGTGAATCTTTCCACCCAGGTGCTCTCCCTAAGGAATGCACCAGGAATCACAGCATAAAAAGGAATGACCTCTGCAAGATACCTCAATTTTGGGCAAGGAAAAGATGGGTGGTTCTGCATGATCCAATTTGCTCAAGTTGCTAATCTAAAGCTCTGGGCACCTTCAGCATCCCAGTCTAAATAACCAGAAAGCGCAGCCACAACAGAAGGGCCAACAGCAATAGAAATACTTCCCAGAAGACTTCAACAGCCTTCATTCCATCTAAGAACTCTGAGAAATATGTTGGTTTAAACTGGCTAACATTGGAAAATCAAACACTAAGGAATGAAAGTGTTGATTTATGATGTCTCAGGAAAGTTTCAGGTTCAAAACTAAACTTTCCAGTGGATTTGTTTTGGGACAGGAAACAATGTGATACATGGGAGAGTGAAGCACTCCACTCTTGTTGCAGACATCCAGCAAGAGGCAAGAGGCAGAAGACAGAATTATCAACACCATTTCGGTAATTCAGGAAAAAAACCTCAAAGGGGATCCCCAGAATAAGTTCCACTAAGAATAAGTTGGAAACCTCATCACATCAAGCCTTTAAGATCCTGTAATACATTCATAGTTAAGCCCCATGTTTGCCATTGGGGAAACACAGCCACAGCACTGAGGGTTTCTGTGTCTGTAACCTTTTGTAATTAGGGAGTTTTTGTACAGAACAGAGATTTTCTGGATTTTGTGACCAAGCTGCCCAGAACAGCAGTGGTGGTAAGAGAAAGGAGTACAACTTCCACAAAGTGAAGAGGAGCAAAAGTGGTGCCAACAGTCATACCCTGACCTAAAGGAGCAATCACATAGCCCTGGAGGCAAAAGAGAAGCCATGGGACGTGTCAGGAGCCTGGAGCCAACTGCTCTGGGAGCAAGGTGCCCTTGCATCTGTCCAATGCATTCCCCTCATGTGAATCTGCTCCAGAATGTCCTTCAGCTGAAGTAACTTATCTGTCACTGAGGACACCCCTTCACTCTTACTGCTGCAAAAGCATTTCCATTAGGAATACAAAGCCAACAGTCAAATGTCAAAAAAGGTTATTTACATCACAAGAAGCAATTACACATAATTTGAAATTTTCTTTCTGCATTTTGTCTTATGTCCTGGAATTGATGCTGTTAAATTAGGTTAGAATCCCATCCATTGACTGCAGAACTACTCATATTTTAGTCTCCCTAAATAACATTAAGAGTGCAGTAGGATCCTTCCAAACCAAGGGTAGGATGATCTATTAGCATTTCAAGAGTGTTTTCATGTAGGGTGACTGATAATGATATAAACAAATCCTACAAAGTATGAGTAGTTTCAATACATTATTTACTGAAACCTGAAAACAGAACCACTGCTTCACCAAAGGTACAGTTTAGGCTTTTTAGGAGACTTCTGCAGGACTTATTAGAGATGAAATTAAAAATATTGTATAAGGAAATATAAACTCTTGGGAACATACTCTTCTGAAACAGAAGGATACAATTCTTCCAAAGGGTGTCTGAAGTGCTTTTTTTCGGTGCACTGTTTGTAAGGCTCTTGCATAAGTAATAAAAACAGAACAACTTTTTCTGCCTTTTAAGACATTTCTGTGCCAGACTAACCCCACAGGTGAAGCCACGTGCATTTCAAAGGCTGGTGTTGGAATCAAAGTGCACAAATAAATATTGAAGAATAGTGAAAATGAGTCAGGAGTTAGCATGAGATATAGGTAGAAGTTTTTTTAATTAGTTGTTTCCAGGAGTTATGGGCCATCAAGAAAAAATAAACAGAAGAGCACCATATAGCTAGATTTAGGATGAGGACTAAAGCACAGGTTTTACTTTTCATGTGGTTTCAAAAATTCATATTTAAAGTACATGAAAAAAATCTGTCCATTTCTTATCACTTATGACAGAAAACAAAATCCACAGCTCCACTTCAAGATGGAAATTACATATGTGAAAATGTGTTTTTCCACAAATGATTCCTATAATGTTTGAAACAATAAATCATCTCCCTTTTTCAGCTGTTTCCACCTCCTTTTAATGTCTTAGTTAGTTATCTTAGCAAGAGTTGGGATTTTTTAGCCCAGGCTAAGAAAGAGTCCAGACTGATGAATCTGAGAAGTGTTTGTGGCTCTGCTGGCAGCCCTCAGGTCCCACTGAGGGCAGAGGGGATGAGCAGGCAGTCAGGAGTGATAGCCCTTCTCTTATGACCTCCAGTTTTCCTGACAGACGAAACACCTCACAGAGCTGTAGGATAAAGGTCTGGAATGATTTTTGAGGCCACAAAGACTCTGAAAGTCATTTTTATATTCTTTATAATGGTATAAAAAAGGGACAGTAGCAATACTAGTGCTATAAAATGACTTTGTGAAGAATCTCCCCTGATCTTCACACTCCAGACTCTCAGTCACAAGCACAAGTCTAATGTTTTCATTCATCATCTCAGCCTAGATAAAAATGATCCATTTTTTGAGGAGCTTATTGTCTTTGGATTACTTCTTCTAAACACAGAACCTTATCTATTCAAGGTGGATGTCTGGCTCAACCGTGACCTTGTCAATCTCATTAAGTCTTGAATGAATTTTCTCCAATTTTCTTATCAATCAAGGTAATTGCCTTTTGCAGGAAATCCAATCTTCTGTTAACCACATCATTACCTGGTGATCGAAGTCCTCAAACTCTGTGTAAGCTGGAATCATTCAAATTGCCCAAGAGAGCAGAGAAGCCTAAATTCATAAAAATCCCCACAGGTCATTTCCATTTCACCAACTATTCCACAGTTGTCAAGTATCTTGAAATATTTCTAAGAATTAAAAATACTTTCACATCACAGTTTTACATCAGGCTTTAGAGTCATAAAAGATGACACTATCCTTGCAAAGGCTGTGTAAGTTGAGAACAGGAAAAGAAGGAAGAAAAAAACCCCTCTGTAATAAGGGGATTTTTAGCAGGGTTCTGAAGACTGAAGTAGATAAAAACCTAAGAATATAAGAGAAGTCCCACAGATGGGGCAAAAGGTCCTTTCAAGCTAAAGCCTCCCCACCTGGGAGAAAGTGAAAGAAGAGGAATGCAGGGATCCCTCCTCAGAGCAGCTCCCTGGCCACCAGCAGCTTTCCTGAGCAGGGGAGCCCTGTTATATTTAACAGCCCGCACTGGATTTTTCTGTTGTGATTCCACCCAGCTGATGTGAACCTACAGATGCTTTTAGCACATGCAGTGTCTCCATCTCTATTTTAGCCACGAGTGGCTTGGATGTCATGCTAATTCAGGCCACAGATGAAACACTTAGCTTTGAAATACAGGAATGTAATTAAGAAGAAAGGTTTGGGGAGGGCTGGAAGCCAGTAAGGAAACTTGCTCTTCTGTTGATACAGATCATAGACAGATTTACCAAGAGGTGCCCCACTTTCAGAGACACTGTATGTGTTTTTCTCCTACCAACACAACAGTAAGATCTGGGGAGACTGGTGTTGTGTGCTGCTAATAATTCTGAGCTTTTATGAATTAAAAATATTTATTTCACAGGCAAAAATAAATTCGTGCTTCCAGTACCAGCTAATATTTTTTTTATTTTCATTTACAGCTCTGATCTTTATTTTCAGTATTTGAGAAGAGAATATATTAATACAGAAATTTGTCTTATTCTCTCTCCTAAGCATCTAGGCAGGCATCCTTGTCCTGTTAAATTGGTGTGAATGCCACCATTGCCTTCTGTGCAGCCAAAATATCTGCTAATGGTGTGTGAATCTGTTTCAGGTCCCTGAACAAAATCAGTAAATTCCTTCTCATGTACAAGTCTCATGTGATTAAGCACACAAACAAATGTATGCTTTAAGTAAATCCCATTACTGTGTAGCTTTATGTATATATAGACTTTCTACAAACTTTAATGTGAGAAAATATGCAAACCTCCTGAATGCCTCCCAGTTCCCCCAGCGACACAAATGCTGGGGGCACTGATGTTCTCTGTGGAGGAACAATTCACACTCATTCATAAAACTGGCTGGGCAATATTGAGTTATAACACAGAGCTGCCACAGAGACACTTCCAGAGGCGTGTGAAGCCACTGCCTGGAGCCATCTCAGTGTCCAGAAGGACCAGGCATTTACATATTGAGCAGAGGTACCCACAGCCCAGAGAGAACGTGGGATTTCACTGGTTTGGGAGAATTGCAGCCTCAAGTCTTCTGGAAAAGACTCAGGACAGATCTAAGGCAGACCTGGGAGCCAAGGCAGACTGAGGAGTTAGGGCAGACTGGGGAAGCTAGGGAAAATCTGGGGGCTAAGGTCCACATAGGAACTAGGGCAGATGGAGGAGCTAAGGCAGACCTGGGAGCTAAGGCAGATGCTTGGTGTGAAGTGGGAAGGGATTTTCCCTCTTGCGAGGCCCGTCTGGAACTACACTTGCCCAGTAGAGCCCAGGACCACTCCACGTCACCAGTGGGACTTGGCACACCCTGATCCAGGGCCCAGCTCCACTCTGGAGAGCTGCTGTACTATGATTACAGTCTGAGTTGTGGGATTTCTTTCCCCTTCCCCCACCAGTGACCTCAGGCTGTGCTGAAACAGAATAATGACTTTTATGAAGGCTTTTGTAGACAGATCACTGAGGAGAACAGAAGCTCTGTTAACACCAGAGAATTGCAGCTCTGTGCTCCAGGATGCAGGAACAAGAAAATGACTGTGATTGTACCTTACAGTTCACCTTAGACAAACACGAGGAGCATGAGGAACCCAAGGGCACAGGTAGGAGACACACGAGTGAGTGACACAAAGTCACCAGCCACTTTATTTTCCCTTTCACCTGACCTAAAACTTTCCCTTTTGTATCTCTTGCTCTGGTCTCATAACGAAAATAAATGCTGGATTTCCAGGTAGCCTGCACTTGCACAATGACTATATTTAAACCTGAAAAAGATTTTGGTCTGACTGCAAAATTTCAAGACATGTTTTGCATTAAAAATAAGACAAAGGCAACCACAAGGTTTTCAGCTTTTCAGAGGCAGAATTCAGTGCCCATCTAAGGCAGGAAAGGAAGGCTTTCTACCTGCAAGCTCCAAGGCAGCTCTGCAGAACCTGGGGAGTCCTTACAGGATTCATTTAAATACTGTTAATTATGAGGAAACAATCACTGGCAATAAACTGATATAAACAGCAGATGTGAAAATCTGAATAAAGATACCAAAATGCAATAAAGCAGCAGCTTCTCTTTTAAGTGAAAGGAAAAGATGATGTGGGTGCATAAGTGCCCTGAAGAAGGCTGTAGAAATAAGTATGTCCAGACTTAAAGCCGTCTGTTCAGAGAAAGATTCTCAAATTGCTGTTACACAGAAGATACTCACAAAAGGAGCTTCATCCTTCTCTGTCCCCTCTGTCTCTCACTGAAGGTGAGAGCTGGGCATTTCCTGAGCACACAAGTCTGAGCTCGAGGCTTTGGATGGCATCCAGCGGAACCCATCTCTCTCCACCAGCCTAAAAAGGGATGGAAGAGAGCCTGGCCTCCCAAACCCAGCTCAGCTCCTGGAGTGGAAGCCTGTAAAAGCTCCTTCTGGGGATGTTTAATCCAGTCTGACAGGCATCTCACATGCCTGCAATAATGACAGGATCTCAAGAAATCACATTATTATACAGTGAGAGCTCTATTTTATCAGTTTTTATTAGCCCAGTCTAAGAGCTGGTATCCCCCCAGGGACCTCAATCAATGATCAGGTTCCATTCAGCACCAAAGTGCATTTTTACTTAGCTGAGAGTAGGATCCCAATAAACTGCCACACCATTTCTATGTGCTAAGAACATAGTGCTGACATTTAAGATTGGTTTATTAATATCTTAATTTTTTAAAACTCCTTTAGCAGTGTGTTTACACATGCAGAATTCAACCTTTGCTTTAATTATTGATGAATGCAGTTGCTACTTTTGTGTCTCATATTTTTGGATGACAGACAGAAGTCAAGCATTAAAAATATTCACTTAAAATTTCCTTTTTCTAATGCTTAATGGTCTTTGTCTGTAGGTATGGAATTACCTGTAAAGCTAATTCCAAAGTAAAACTAATTATAAAATTATTGCTGAATAAATGATTGCTTCTTTGTTGCTCATGCATCATATAATTAATACCATGATGTGATCTAACATATTAAGGAAATAAGAATTTGCCATCAGCAGGCTGAAAGAAATTTGTTTATTAGTTTACTGTGATTCAATTTATGAGAATGTGCTTCAGTGATCTTTGCAAAAGAACTTTAATTGGAAATGAATATCACAATCTATTTACCACACCACCAAACCCAGTCTGCTACAGTTCATTTAAACTACACCTGCTACTTAATTTACCAGTAAGAGAAAAACTTTGAATTAATACAATGAGGAGCAGTTAGAAAGCAGGCCCAGTACACTGCTGTTGCAATCAGGGTGTTCCTTATGAAATTCTGTGAGGAGCTGTGCGCAGAGTTTACCTCAGCCTGGATTCAGCCACTGTGCACCTTGACTGCTACTTTCAACTTGCCTGTAAGATCTAAAATCCACACCCAGCATGCACATTCAGAAGAAATATTTCCATACTTGGGCCAGGGATGCTCCTGCCCTAAGCAAGGGGAAAAACCCAAACCAGCCTTTTCCATCTGTGTGATCTCTGGCCTCATGTGTTCCTGGAGAGGAGAATCAAGGAAGGATGCTGAGTGTAACACCCTCGTGGCCTACATTTAAGCAAGAGTCAGAGTAGTCCTGAAGGTCTTGGGGTCACTGGAACCTGTATTAGTTGGAATCTTTCTCCAAGGGCATGCAGCATAGGTGCCACCTTTGGTGGGCAAGGGGTGCCTTTCAGGTGGCTGCCCAGGGATGAAGAATGACAATGTTAACATTGCCAGGGAATTGAGGATAGCTGCCCCTCCTGCCAATACATGGGGGGAAGAAATGCCTTGCCAGGCTCACCTGGCTCAAGGCAGATCTGAGCTGCAGCACCTCAGGACTCAGCTCAGCAAGAAGCCCCCATCTGGGCTAGGACTGGGAGCTTTTTCACCCAAATTATCATCACAGAAGAAGCCCCTCACCCTCCTTTTCCCGTTTGTCAGTAATTTCTGCGCAGCGCTCTTATTTACTCTTGATTTAGTGAAGTTCCTCAACAGTGAGCCTTCTAAAAATACATATATATCCTGATGTAATATGTTTATCCTGATTAAAGAACAGCACTGCAGTGCAATACTTTAGTCTCCTTCATAAAGCCTTTCCATTTTAACACAACAACTAATTAATAGGGTTCTTTTCACATGATTACCCTTTGTGCAATACTTTAAGAGATTCTGAGGAATTAATTCTTTTGCAGGGTATACTTATATCATTATAATTTTTTATTAAAGATGTTTTGTGGGGTCAATTTCTGACCCTGCGTTTTGGAAAAATGGAAGGCATTAACTACTGCAGAGTTATCATAGATTTATCACCTCAAGAAAAGCTGGTATTGCACAGCCTCAGTGGGAGCTTTGCCCTCTGGCTAGTCACACTGCCTCTGACACAATTATTTTTTTCCTCTAGAAACACTGATTTGTCAAAATTGAAATTGCTCTCCCAAATGAAGAGATTTCAGGTGATTTTCCAGACCTGCAAAAATGTTGGAAAAAATTTAGGAATGACTAGAACGTTCCCTCTGATTTCTTTGGGGTGAGAAATCTTAAAGGAGGTTTGCATAAAATCGCTTTTCATTTTGAAATTTAATTTCATGTCTATTTCCTAAAAAGTGAACTATATATAAAATGGAGAAGAGTAAAGATTTTAAGGAGATACTTTGAAAATATAAAAAAGTAGATATTTTCACTGGCCACATGATTTTTTCCCCTGCTCTCTGTGAATGTATGAAGACTGTAAGTTCACCTTTTATCTCAAGTGGGGATACCCTGGCAGTGTCCAAGGCCAGGCTGGATGGGGCTTGGAGCAACCTGGGATAGTGGAAGGTGTCCCTGCCCATGGCACTGGATGGGCTTTGAGGTCCTTTCCAACCCCAGCCATCCTGTGATTCTGTGCTCTTCTTACAGGAAGGGGTGGATGGTTTGCACTGAGTCTTGCCTCTATCCTGTGGCTTTTCAGGGAGTGCAGGAAAGGCAGGAGTGCTGCCATAACAGCCAGGCACTCGGGAGGGCTGGGATGTGCTGAGGATGGAGCAGCTCCGTGATGAGTTGAGCCAATGCTCCCCTGCATCGGAGATGAAGGAAAGTCCTTTGCCAGGGCCCATTTCTCCCTGACTTTCTGCATGGGCCTATGAGTTCGACTGTTACATTACTTTTCTTGCCCTTAAATTGTTCCCTGCTGGCTTGTGAAAGTATGATTAATATTCTTCAGGACTCTGTTATTAATTCTTCATTACAGTGTAGTCGCACAAAAGGCAAGGGGAATATTATGTCTGGCTTGTTGCACCTCACCAACCATTTCAATAAATATCTTAAAGAACAGAGGGTGTGCAGAGAATGAAGAGTACCAGGGACTGCTTACATTCTGCACTGCAAAATAGATCACCAATCTGTCTGATTTAATAAAAAAATAGTACAGAGCAGAGTTAAATCATAGAGCTGCATGTTGGAAGTAGAGTATTGTGAATGTGCCTTAATATATTCAGCACTGAGATGGATATGTATTATACATGTTATTTATTTTAGCTGCACAAAGGCAAAAAGGTGGCTTTTATATGCTACACTGTTCTAATAAATATGGTGGTTCCAAAACTAAATTATGAACAGCATTAAAAATGAAGTGTGCCCAAAACATGCAACCTGTACATAAAGAATATCCTATGGGGAGAAAAAGAGCTGGAAGAATTCACCAGTGAATAAATACAGCAAAGCGTAATTACAGGCTCCTGTTTTTTTCAGCCAGGGTACAATCTTACAGTTTACTCAAAAGTCTTCTAATAGCCTCTGGGTACATACTGCATTTAGGAGAAAGCTTTCTATTGTGAGCTCTCTCCCCTCTCTCCGTGGCCTCCACACTCTTTAAATGTACTTCTGGGAAAAAGTCTGGGCTTGAAAGGGGATGAAGCAGATTCTGGGAGAAATAATTAGCTTTTTTTAAGTTCTAATTTTGACTATTCTCCTTTTCTCAGATCCTCCCAAGTCCGAATTCCACTGATGCTCATAGCTATTTTTCACTTGACTCTGACTGACCTTGGACCACATATGTCTTTGCTAGGTCCAAAATTTATTTATTTATTTATTATCTTTCCCTGGCTATTAAAAAGAGGAAAATATTAATAATTAATTTATGCTAACTGCTGCCTTACTATTTTTAGTTAAGGCAATTTAGCAAATCACTTTAAAGACACTGTACTACCATGGTAATCCAGTATGTGTGATCACACGTATTTAGTGCCCATGGGCCTCCTTTCCCCCTTTTTCTATCTCCTGGCAACATGGGAAGAGCAAGGATACAAAGGACCAATTCTGCAAAGTTCTAATTGTTATTCCCAACTTTTAGGGGTGAATAATTCTGAAGTGATGTGACTTTCTGAGTACAGCTCTATCTGTTAATGCCAATTAATTACGGTTTCACCTATTCTACCATCAAGCCCAATGAGAGCTGGTCCTGTTAATATTTTCCCTGCAGGTCACAGATACTCACCAAAACACTGTCAGTTTTAGGAGATATGTAAGCATTTATACATACAGTTCTCTGACTCTTTATTTTGAGACTTCTACAACACAGGAAAAAATCGTATTGCAAATCCAGTCAGAAAGATCTTTTATAGAGATTATTGACTTTAAAAGGACCCAAATAGAGTATCTTAAATCCATTTGTCATTGATACAGATGGATTTACCTTTTTCTAGCTTTGATCAATGAGAATTTGGTAGTTTGTGAGGGAGTTAAGCTTTCCAAAGCTCTCCAAAGGCAAAAAAAAAAAAAAA
>VZRX01018601.1:0-56251 GCA_013398075.1 Notiomystis cincta | reverse complement strand
AAAAAAAAAAAAAAAAAAAAAAAAAAAAAAAAAAACCTAAAGTAAGAACCAGAAGTCAGATTCACAGCTAGTATAACCTGGAAGGGATTCTTTGTCTTTCCACTGAGGACACACTTGTGTGAAGTATCTGCCAAACAGTATCGTTCTTTTTCTCACTTATTCATCATTTCTAGTTTGCTCCAGTTCTTGTTTCATTCTACTTCCGCAAAAATAAACAGAAGAGAAAGGGAGAAAAAGGTACTTACCTCTCTTGGGTTTTCCCATTGTTCCCAGCCCATCATCCACAAAGCTTATATTACTGGACTTTTTTGGATTTTACTTTTTTCCACAAATGATATCCCAGTAGCAAAATCCTCACTTTCCACATGAAGAATGCTTGTGACAAGCCCCTGGCAGAGCTGCAGCTGGGACATAGTTCCTGGCTCAGCACAGGAATTACCTCGACACAGCAGCCTTGGGTCACAGCCTGGCTCTGCACTGAGCAGGATCTGCCTGCTGTGGGGCAAGGGCTCTTTCTTGGTATGCTCAAAAAATCCTGGCCTGGATCACCAGCCTTTCTACAACAGTAGACATGCTTTGGAGTTACACAAATGTCAACTCTCCAGGGAGGAAAACAGCACAGAAAAACAGGACATAGCTTTTCAGCATGAGAAAACTGAAATTCACAGCTCAAAGTCAAGTGACCTCAGCTGAGGTTCTTGTTTATTGCTTTAAATGCCTTTCTTTGAAAGGTCAAGCCTGCATGTACCTGATTTCTTCAGTATCAGCTACATCATCCCCTGAGTTGTGTCTTTAGTTCTGCAAAGCAGAGGTGACACTGTCTTTGCCACTTGTTTCCAGAAGTTAGATGAGCTCCAAGCTCAAAGGGTGAGCTCTAGAGCTCCTAAACCAAGAGGAAGTGTTCTTATTAACCCCGAGTTTAATGGACCTGCAATCTAGTAAAATCCAGCTAACCCTAATAGTCATTTTACCTTACTAAACTTCTCTTCCCTCTGATTATTTGTGTGTGTACCTGCTTCTCTAAAAGCTCCAGGTATAACATTTGTATTTATGTTAACTGAAATTGCTGCTTAAAGGAACAGGATAGGATTGGAAGGTTCACAAATGGGAACAGTCTTCTCAAATATCTCCCCCCTCAAAGGGTTTGTATCTCCCCCCACAAGGGTTTGTGTGCACTAAGGGCATTTTCCTCATTAAATACCAAGTGTTGGAGCAATATAAATGCCACTGACATTTTTCTAAAGCAACGTTGCTTTGGAATACAGCTTTTTATTCCATTGGAGCTCAAGTGGCTGGGTTTGCATGAGAATAATTTAAAAAAGTACCAGCAAAACAAATTTGCCTGTGTTTGCTGGGGGGAAATAGAACCCTGCAATTTAGCAGGCCAAGAGTGAAGAGAAACATGGCCATTCAAACTCAAGGACACTCCAAGGCAGTAACTGGACCACAACAACATCAGGTCATATCTGATAACATATGACCTGGTTTGGGAGACACGATCCGTTACAGAGAGTGTTTCTCTGCCCAGTTGCTGTTACACAATGTATCAAGATGAAAGGCAGGAAAACAGCCTTGGTTCTTCACCTCCCTCCCAAAAGCTGACACGTACTCTCTACCTTTCTCTGGAACTATATTTAAATTCTTAAAATAGCTCAGGAATGTCTCCTGTGCAACAACAGAAAACTGTTAGGTCCTTCTGCAACATGAACAATACCCAGTAATCCAGGGGTAGGGCAAATAACCCAAGATTTTTTATGTAATAATCTGAAGACCTTTTCAGAATTCATTTTGGTGAAAAAAAAGTTGTTTGTTATCTAGGAATGGCCACATTATTCTAGTTCTTATGATCAGCATATATGAAAAGCAGTGCAAAGTGCACAGAAACCAGCCATTCAGGGGTATTCCTGCCAGAAAAAGCTGCTTGTGGTGAGCCAGTCATGTCCTCTGAGCACTGGGAGGAGTCACACCCGGTTCAAAGCCGCCTCTTCCCAGGTTTCTCTGTCCTGGGGCACACATTGGGCTAAAAGAGTGGTTATCTGATAGAGGAGAAATGAAGATACAAGCCCAGAAGGGCAGTGTGGAAGACAATGGGTATTCTCCGTGCCGGCAGTCACACCAAATGCAGATGATACACACCATGTGATCCCATTCAGGGGCTGCGGGCTGCTCGGAGGCGCGCTGGATTCACTCCTCTCAGCGCTCGGACATGGATTATCGTTATTGCCGCTTAGTTTACGGCCCATAAAGAGGGAGCTAAGCCCTTCAGAGGAGTGCAAAATATAGGCCCCTTATCCCAGGAGCTGTGCTAATTCATGGAATAAAACCTGGGGCTCAGGAACTCTCCTTACTCTCCTGCACATTGACTGAGTTCAGCTTTCACTGTTTCCAAACTGGAGAACTGAAGGGGAATATGAAAGAATAATTCAGATTGTTACAGCGTGAAGGCCTAAGGCAATTAATGCTTCAATCGACAAAGTACTGCGTGCATTTCCCTAACAACCGGAGATATGCTAATTTAGGGAAGGGAAAAAAAACCTCACAAACACAATGACTTCTAAAATTTGAACCTGAGAAGTTCAGACACAAAAATATTAAAAACTTTAAAACGGCACATTTATATGCAGGCATGGCAAGATGTTTGCCTCCTTCATTTGCATGCACACGTCTGGTAGAGACAGGCACAGCCTCCCCACTGAGACTTGGCTCGAGGACACAGCTGACCCTCCCTGAATCTGGTTCCTCCCCACAGAAGTAGAAGTGCACTATAATTTCCTGCTGCACCTTGGAGGTCAAATCATCGCTCTGACAAGAAAATGGCTCCTTTATTCCAGCAAGAATTGCACATAGCTGTAGACTGTTTATCCCTTTCCACAAAGGGTTTAACATCATGATCCAGAGATCTTCCTGGAGAATTGCAGGAAGCATCTGGGATAACTCATGTTCACCTGCCCCTGTTACTAGCTTTAAGTACCTACATACCCATCTCCTAGGTCGGCAAGTATGTCTGACTAAACATAGTTTGGCTTTTTGCCAGGAAGTAAATCTGGTTATTGTGCATCTGATTCAGGAAGGACTTCCCAGACCTGCAACTGGTTGGTAGTCAAACAGTAGCTACTCATTTAACATTCCCTCTAGGAAAGAATACATTGAGTGAACATTAAGCTAACTGATGCCTGTAGTTACCTGGGAACACTCAATCCCAGTTTCTGCTCCCAGCAGCTCTGAAGCTGCACACAGCATCAGGCTCCCATGCACAGTGGCCCCAAGCACAGGCTGTCAGCGCTGGCAGAACAACAGCTAGTGCAGATATTCATATTTCCAGATTTATTGTGCATCACACACATACCTGCAAGGCTGCAACACGGGAACAGCACTCTGAGTCACCAGGCTGAGAGAATTACCTTGACAGAGAGTCTTTTTTCATTTGTTCAGCAGACACAGCCTTTGTACTGCCAAGGGGGAGCTTCTGAGGGACTCTACGACATACCCCATAAATGACATGTGATCCAAACCCTGTCACATCACTGCTCAGTGTCACTGCTGGGGCAACTGTCCAACAAAACACAGGAATCAGCAGAACATGACGTGGGTATTCAGTTCATGTCAGTGAAATGCAGACAACGTGACAGTTCTGAGGGAGAGTTGCTACTGCAGACAGTTTGTACTATTATATTATTATTCTCTTTAGCTGTGACAGAGCAGACAGAGGGCTGCCTTGAGTGGCCTGAATTTCCCACTGTCCTCTGTAACATCATGGGAGCTCATCAGCTCCCCACACAAACATCTTTGATCCTCGTCCCTTGCAGTCTGCACACGCGGCACATCCATCCTCAATTCCTTTGTGAAACATCACATTGTCTTTTTCATCCTTCTCCTAGACCTATTCCAAAATTACTGCAAGAAAATGATTAATAATAACATTTGCAATATCAGGGGAAAAAACCCTGATATATTTGCATCATATTTTTTTCATTCAGACAGACATTAAACAGCTGCTTTTGTGAAGAAACAGCAGGAACACAAGAGGATTTAATTCACTTGGAGTGTAGAGCTGCCTGCAATAATGACAAAATAAAGACCCAACAATGAAGAAATCATTTAAGGCATCTTGAAGAAACATACGACACTAACAACAATATCCTGCACATATGGTTTTCTTGAGTTTTATTCCTGTGCACAGGTTATAGATGGCTTTTCAAAATTAAAAGCAATAACAGAGCTTTTCAATAAATCACAATACAGAAGTTGCTGGTGAACACATTATGGCAAAATCTGTCTTGATTCCAGCAAATAACTTCTCCATAAGTTCCTGCACTGAGCCTCTCTTTTCTGGATATATATATATATATACTTTCTATACTATATCCCAGTGGTATATATTAGATTGTACTTCTTCCATTCCCATACTTCACATGTCTCCTGTTTATGCTTATATAAATCCTGGGGCTTACATAAGTTCTTGGGAGGAAAGTAGAGTCCTGTGTGGATCCCAGCAGCACAATGCCAATTCTGACTGCAGCCTGTGACACAAACACCACCTGTTTCTGGCTGTTCCTGGGGCAGGGATGCAGCAATTTGCTGCCCTTCAGAAGATGTTTTCAGCTCTTACACTGGACTTTGTTTTGCATCAACCTGCAGGAAATTAAAACTTCAGCTCTCTCTTGTCAGATCCCCTCTGAGTCAATATGAATGCAAGGTTCAGATTTCTTAAGCTGTGTCATTCTTCCTGAAAAACTGCTTGACAGTGACTCTAAGAAGAAAAATGTATTTTCCACCCTGCAGTGCCACGTTTCTCTTTTTATTAATCACTTCTTGATCTTAATAATACAAAAAGTAGTGTCAGAAGAACTGACAACTTCCACAGCTTTGGCATGGATGTTACTCAGATGATGAAAGGCCTGTCCAGTGGCAATACCTTTCAGGTTCAATATACTGTATTTCCTGCAGGCTTTGTGAAAACCCCACTGTCCACAGTCTAACCAAAATTCCCATTAAACCTCACAGATTCTTCTGATTCCTCTCTTTTAGGGACTGCAATTTTCAGAGACTGTAATTTTCAGAAGTTTTCACATTTATTTCAAAGTTTAGCAGAGAATAAACTGGCCTGAATGCTTCTTTTGCTATTTTAATTAAAGTCAAGCTTCTAGATGCTGACATTTTCTTTAAAAATGCATAAAATTACGAATTAAATATATGCATTGTTACTCATCAAATTGTTTATCCCCATACTGGTTTTATATATACACACAGGTAAAATATTCATGTGCTCCTTCTCCCTTTCATACTATCATAACTCTTAGTTCCCTATTCTCCTGCACTGGTGTTTCCACCTGCTCTGTAGAAGTTGAAGATCATTTAGGTAAAAACATCCTTAGGGACTTCTGCCTAAAAATTCCAAATTAAGTGGTTTTTTTCCTATATTAGTAGTGGAGAGCTGTCCATATGCTTATGTTAAGCCTGACAGATCTTTGATTACACCTTAGCTTGTAGTTATGCAGCTCTAATGCAGCTTAGATACATTCCATAGTTGTTAATGGCTCAACACACTGAGACCTTGAAGAATAACAACCAAGGTTATTTAGTAATGTAACACAGTAAAATAAAATAGACTTCACCATGTGTGCAAAAGTAGTAAATGCTTTGCTGATTTTAAGGCATATGTTTCTTTTCAGTTCTCAGAACATAAATGATTGAACTGCTACAAACACAAAATCACAAGCCAAATTTACAGCAAACTTTGCAAGCTGCAATAAATAGGTGAAGACATAAATTGCTGGCAATTAGGAGTTTACTGAAGAGGATATTTAGGGGAATTGCGCTGATTCAGAGAGATGAAATGCAAATCTCTGGTGCTTACATGCACAGGGCGGTGCACCTGAGCCTGGGCTGAAGCACAGCATCAGCAAATCCTGTCCAAAACACGGACCTGAGGGTGCTGGAGCACAGCAGGGAACTCCCGGACATGCTGAAGTCACCAGGAGCTGGGGTTGTGTGGCACCTCTGAGGTCCTCCCATGCTGCATTCACAAAACAAAACCACGCAAGCCAGTGCTGATTGCACCAGTTCTCCTTCCAGCTGCAGACCTGAGGCATTGGCAGACTGGGAGTGGCAGCTGGGTGCTTGGAGTCCTTCACTCAGAGAGTATCCCACAGCCTCCATGTGTCCTGTGTTGCTGTGGCACTGCAGGATGACAGTGGTTACCCTAAGGAATGCCCAGCATTGCAAGGAGTGCCAGGCTACAGCTGAATGGGCATTGGCAGGAGCATCATTTCAGCTCCTGGAGATTAACATGGCCCAGTGAGGATGTTCATGGAAGGGCATGGATCAAAATGTCCTATGAGTTAGGAACCTCCATCTGCTGAGTTACTTTTCTACCAATGTATTCAGATTTTAACAAATCCTTGTGGAGCAGTCTAAGCTGTGGCCAGGGGGTGGGGGCTTTGGGGAGGTACCTCTGGCAGAATCACAGTGCCACATCTGTAGGGGCAGGCTGGAACTGAAGGGTGACAAGCCAAAGGGAATCACAGAATCCCAGAATCATTACTGTTACTGCTAGGGTTAACCAGGATTTCTAGGAAGGGACCCATGGAAATCCTCTAGTCCAATCCCAAGTCCAGTACAGGAGGGAAGGAGCACACTTGAAGGTCTATAGTGCACAGCATCCAGGAGTTGTACACAGACTCAGTGCAGGCAACAAACAAATGGGACATGGTTGCTGTCCTAGCCTTGGCAGGTAGGAATGCCAACCCCTTACCTTGCCAGCCCTGTTAGCAGTCCTGGTCTCAGGACAGGCTCACTTCAAATCCCAAACTGCTGTGCAAGTGGCAGATGAACTTCCTTACAGAAACACACAACCTCTGGGGCTGGGAAGGACACACAAGGGTCAGTGAGTCCAACTCCTGGCCCTGCTCACACACTCCAAGAATCACACCCTGTGTCAGAGACTGTTGTCCAACTGCTCCTGGAGCTCTGGCAGCCTTGGGGCTGTGACCATTCCCTATTCAGTGTCTGACCACCCTGTGGGGGAAGAACCTTTCCCTAATATCCAACCTAAACCTCCCCTGACACAACTCCAGGCCATTCCATTGGGTCCTGTCACTGGTCCCCACAGAGAAGAGAGATCAGTGTCTGCCCTTTTCCCCTCATGAGGAAGTTGTAACTGCAATGAATCTCCCCTCATTCTTCTCCAGCTGAACAAACCAAGAGCCCCCAGCTATTCCTCACATGGCTTTCCTTCAAAGCCCTTCACCATCCTCATGGCCTCCTTTGGATGTTCTCTGATAGCTTAATAATCTTTATATGTTAAAGTGACCAAAACTGCACACAATACTCGAGATGAGGCCAGCCCAGAGCAGAGCAGGACATTTCCCTCCCTCACCCAACCAGCCATGCTGAAGCATCCTAGAAGTTGCCTTTAGCAAAATCTAAGCCATGAGAAGTCTTTTTCTTTCCATTCCAAGTACGTGGTTGATAAGCCAGGACTGCACTTAGCACGCAGCTGTCGGTGTTCATGATTGCCTGAGCCTCTGTGCTGTGCATGCAGCATCCTCTGCCCTCAGATCAAGGGGGGCTCGTCGGCCACTGGCAGGAGGAATAACTATTGTTGGGATTCAGTCTATAGCTAAAATAAGCTGTAACACAAGCCAGGCTCAAGGGAAATCCATTCAATGAGCAGCTTGAACAAATCTATGTTCAATTAATGTAGCTTTTCAAACACTGTGACAGTGTTTGTGCTCTGAGAAGATGGTTAAGACATTGCTGCCACCAATCATTACGGCTGTTCTCCTTCCTCTCGGGAAGCAGTGTCAGTCCAGGAAGGGAGCACAATTAGCGGTAACAAGAGAGTACGTGGGGGAGTGCAGGATGAAAGGCAACACTGAAATTGCTGTTGAGGCATTTCTTGGGAGAAAAGGAACTTATGAAGAGAGGATGAGGACATAGAGGTGAAAGATGGAAATAAGAAGGAAACCCTCAGAAAGAAGAGGAGATGGGGAAGGGAAAAGAAAGAGGAAAAATATGGAGGGAAATCAAACAGCACATGATACCTGAAGAAGGAAAAATATTCTGTGATCATGGTATTAATGTTGTCTCGTTTTAGGTAGATTTGTGTCTCCTGTTGCCTTGCCCTTCCCTCCTTGCCACAACTGCCCACCTACTCCATTTGGTCAGCACAGATGAGAAACAGCACCAAGGCACAGAATGGATATTAATGAACAGCCGTTTTCTGCCAAATAGAATGTGCCAGGGCTCAGCTCTGCTCCATTTTCCTTGACTCACTGCTCACACTCTCTGTCCTGTCCCCATACACTTGTTTTCACAAAACCTTAGGGAGTTTGCCCTCTCACACTGTGCTGCCCTTCCCTCTGCTTTAGCTGCAATTAGCAAACAGGTTCCAGGTTATTAAAGGAGGATTGACAAACACACAGAGGGCCTGACAGATGGACTAATTATATAAACCTTATTTCCTTAGGCATCCAGGCTGAAAAGAGGACAAACTATGAGCAACACGAATCATGCTGGGAGTAAAGAGAAAGTGTGTGGGTAGGTGGCTGAAGGGATGAGGGAGCAAGGGAATATGAGAGGAAAGAAATTGCTGTAAGGGAGTTGAAAGGAATGGGAATGAGCAATAGAAAGTGGTGATGTTACTGGAAGAGGTCTGGAGTTATGTATCAGGAAAGGCAGCTGGTTTTGAAAGGAGAGAGTGTTACCTGGAGCTGTAAAGGTGCTCTGTAACAACAGGAGAGCCCTGGGAGGAAGAGTTTGCTGGGAACGTGATCCAGGAAGTATTAAAAGAGCACAAGAAGTTGGAGGATGAGGTAAAGGACAGAAAAGCTGTAAATAACTGTTGAAGTCTTCAAGGGATGAAGAAAAAATGAAGAGTAGAATAGATCTCTGTGCAAAATGAGATTCACCGAATTCAACGTTGCTATGGTGATTTAGACCACCCGAGGACCCAGGTTCAACTGTTTAAGGCAATGCATATAATTATTCTTTTTATTTTCACAAATAGGTTCTTTCAGTCTCTTGCTTATATATAATGTGTTTTATAATTCAGAATTCTGCCACAGTTCGACAACTGGCTGATGGACTTGCATTACCAAAAGTAGTAGCAGCCTTGACTGGAAAGGTGCAAATAAGAAGTGTGTTATGAAACAAGGCCCTTTACACCTTAAATGATATCTGAAAAAAAAACATGTAGTTAATTTAACAGGTAAGTATAAAAGAGAAGAGACATAAAATCCAGTCTTTAGAAGATTGGTTTAATTTGAAAATTAAAGAAATGACAGTGACAAAGGATAGTGCTTCAAGGGTGATAGAAAGCTATGTTATCCTCCATAGACAGCAGGGATCCAAGAGTCCAGCATTACTAGAAACTTCTTCTACAACTTCTGATAAGTTATTTAAACCCCTATGCTTCTGTTTCACAACTTGCATAATTGCTGGAACTAAACTTACCCTGAGGATGCATTTTGAGACTCCAGTAATAATTCCTAAGTGCTCTGAAAAGTGCTACATCATGTAAGTGAAGAATGCCATTATTAAAATTGTGCTTCAGAAATCATCACTAACAAGGGTTTGTTCTATAGCTAAAACTGCACCGAAGACATTATTAGCTTGCAGATCACAAAGCTCCCATTGACACAGGAGAGCAGCAGTGTGACAGAGCTGTGCTGCAGAGGGAGGGTAGGGACACCCAGGGAGACCAGAGGAGCCATTGCTGAGCTCGAGCAGGGTGCACTCCTGGGCAAGGGCAGTGCAGCCATGCTGAGGTGTTGTGGCTTGGTGTTCTTCTGGGACCTCCCAGTCACAGTTATTCTGTTTCAGAAGAGGAATTTGTATCAGTTTAGAGTTCTAGGACACCTTCCTTTACACAGATGTTGGTTTGGTACAGCCAGTGGCTTCATATGACTGAAAAAATATGATGTGATATTCACATGACTGAAAAAACCTGTCAAGATGCATTTCAGAAGACAGCCTGAGACAATACAGAGAGGGAGCTTTATTTAGGAACAATGAGGAGTGTATGTAAAATTTAGCAGAAACATAATGTGAAAAGCAAGCCTGCCTCCGTCCCACTTTGCAGAGAAAGTAATTAAGCTAAGGCTATTAGAAAAGGTGCTGTTCTCTGAGAGAACACAGTTCATTTCCTGTGAACTCTAATACTCTGAAATCCTAGGAAAGCTGTGAGTTGGAACAGCTCTCCCCAAGTTGTTACCTCTCTCCAACATGCTTGTCCCACCTGCAGGACAAATGTTCCTGTAACCTGGTACCAGCTTTATGTAATCACAGAGGTGGCTGATTGTGTAATACAACGAGGTTACTGGATGCCACGAGCCTGCTAATGTGAAATGCTTGTTAGCTGTCTAGTTGTCTGGCAATGTTTAACCAGCTTTGTCTACCAACTCAAACAGAAAAATCATCACCTTTCCAAAACATTAAAGAAGAGAAGAGGCAATGTCTTCTGCAACAGATAAGTAATGATTGTCTTTCAAGATTTTATTTAAAAAACCCAGTATTTTGAAACATCCGAAGTATGTTATACAAAGGTTAAGCTTTGAACTTAGTTCAATCTTTTTTAAACTTCTTTCATACACAAGTAGGGCAAAAAGAGTATTTTGGAAAATAATAATGAAGAGATTTAAAATCCTTCCTCTGGTCTGCAAGTTTCATCAACAAGAACAGATGCAACTAAGCCTGAGTTGTATTTGTAGGGCACATATTATGTATGCATGAACTGAAAAGCTCACCAAGACACATAACAGTGCTGAGCCAGCTGAAGGGTAAAACTTCATTTTGAATCCAGACGTAGTTAAAAATCTAAGTTTTCCCACCTTCTATGAAAGGTGCTATGAGTTATCCTTCAACTCAAAAGCTGAAGTTGTTGGTTCAGCACTCTGCCTGCAGTGCAGTACGTGCCAAACCTTCACAGCCAGGAGCCTCCTGAGGGAGACACATCACTCTGCCTAAGAACCAGCGCCTAAGAACCACATATTCCTGCAGACAGGATGATTATATCCTTGATTCACCTTCTCCAGGACAGCTTTTTTGAGCAAATGGCAAATACTTGCCCTGTGTTCGTAAATCTGACCTAAGTTTATTCCAGTTGGTCACAATGGAAGTACATAAACTGCTGCATTTAACCGTGATGCATCGAACACAGCCAGGATCCAAAGCCAGTTTGGGGTTGTTTTACAGACTACTGATTTATCTGTGGTATAGATACAAATGGGACACTCTGTGTGGACTTGCTGCTGCTGTTGGAGTACTATATCCCCTTCTAAGAACAAACCTACTGACTTAGGTGAAACATAAACTAAAGAGGAGATATAGAAGGGGCTGTAAACACAGTGACTAGAATTAGGTTGAAGTTTTACTTTCATAGAACCATAGGGTATCTTGAGTTGAAAGAAACCCACAAGGATCATGGAGTCCAACCCCTGGCCCTGCACAGACATCCCAACAATCCCACCAATGCCTGAGAACGTTGTCCAAACACTCCTGGAGCTCCTGTAATTCAAGACCTGGAATGCTTCCTGTACCAAACAAACTAGCACCCATTCCTCATCACTGTTTGTTTTTGGCAGTGATGTCCCTTGCAAAGCTGTAAAGATCAAGCACTTCTGCACCAGAAATTATCTGAATCCTCTATTTGTTTGTGAGGGTTAGTTGGAAGAAACAAAAGCTGTTTTCAGGGTGTATTTTAGACAGGATACATCAGTGTTCAGCAACCCAGAACAGCTCCTCTTGCCTCAGCTCGGCAAGGGCTGTGCCCTGGTCTAATGCTGGCTGGGCTGTGTGCCTGCTGTGTCACTGCAGTGGCTCCATGCCTCCCTTTACACCTCCTCCTACTTTGTGTCCCTTCCCTCCTGCCCTGGCTGCTGCCCCTCAGCCTTCCACGCACTGCACAGCACACCAGGACATCAGCACTGGTTGAGCATGGGAACACTGCTGTTCTTATATTTAATAATGCCAGAACACTACTAAGGAAGGTGAATAAATACTTGGCAGGTTTGGTCAAATGCTCTCCCAGAATCTTTTAGGATTTGATAAGACACCTTTAAAACTAGAAAGTTAAGTTTAAAATAAAAAGTGTTCACTGTGTTCTGGAAAAAACAAGGCATACGAAAGTCACTGCAATCAATCCGAACTTCTTCCTGTTAAAATCTAACTCAGTCTTACAGCTTTGTTTTGTTACTTTTGTCACATCCCCAGATTCATCTTGCAATACTGTGCTCTCTCCCCAGAGAGCAAGCCAGTGCCTTTCATCAGCAACAGCCTTCCAGAAGTTCCACTTAGCTCATAAAGCAAACACAATGTTTGGCATAATATTTCAGAAAGGTCATACTGTGCTTCCTAACTTAATGGCCATTTATATTGCTTTACAACATTCAGATTCACACTCTGCTATCAAGTGGAGCCATGCCATCTAAAAATAAATGCTTAAAAGCTAAATAAAAAAAATGCCCTAGATACCTGGGTTTGGAAATGTTTTCTGCTTATCTGAAGAGAAGTTCTGACGTCCTTCTTGAGTCCTTTAACTCCAGGTCAGGTCCACTGAAAATAACAGGAGTGTTGCTGAGGCTGCTACTCACAGACAGTGCCACAGGTTCCAAAATACCCATAATCACCATCACCTGACCACCAGAAGAGCATCTACGTTCAAAACTTGAATTGAGATTTTATTTTTACAGCTCCCCATTGAAAGAAGGAAAGGGTATCAATGCCACAGGACAGTGATGTACAGAAAAATCCAAAGCACACCTATGCTGTGTGCCACATCCCAGAGCTGCCCTGGACAGGCAGGAACTGGTGCCAATCCACACGTCTGGAAACCAGACCACTTCCACAGGCTCTAAAGCTGCAATGGGTACCTGGGCACAAACACTTCAAACACTGACATTTCCCACCTGGGTGTTTACCCTACCTGTAGTATTTGCAGTCATTCCCTATTCTTCAGGAGGGAATCACTCCAAATGCCACTGACCCAATTTTTGCTTCCTAATTTGCATCGCTTGTACATATTTTACTTCACTGCCTTTCAAGCTCCGCCAGATCTTTGAAAATTGCAGTGTGCCAAAATTGTAGGCAATCCACACTGACAATTTCACAGGTCTGGGAATCCTCCCTTGTTCATTTGTTTCCACTTATTCAAACTACAGGTTTTCACTCACTTGCATATGAAGATAAAGCAATCCAATTATTTCAAATATGCACATTCACCATTAGGCTTTCCAGGGGATGTTAAAAACCCCCTCTATTTTACGAAGAAGTACGATATAAAGCTGTGAATTGGCACATCAATATCATGGTAGATCAGAAAAGGGTACCCAAAATGAAAAAGCATAATTTTTCTCTTTTTATATTGCTTTTCCATTGCTGTGCTATGTAATTGTCTGTTATTTTAAAAATCTCCATTTCCTACCAAAAGATGATAAAGGTTAGATTAATGCGAGTGTTACTGTGAGTCCATATTGTAATTAGCAAGACCCAAATTTACTTTGCCATGCAGTTACTCCTGTATTTCTTATCTCCTGTGAAGCCTGAATTTTGGTTTTGCTGTTATCACAATGGATTCTGGATGAAATCTGTCTTAAATTTAACGCATTTTACATTAATTTCACTTTCCCCTTGCCATAATTACAGAATGGTGATTAAGGAATGTACACAAAAGGCAATGAGAACGTTTATCCTAAATCCAGAAGCAACAGGAACCACGTGGAATTTTTCTGCACTCATGACCATGAGACAGATCTTGGGGTAGCTCCACTCAGCATTTTTCCCTCTGCATCACTATTCAGATTTCCTTCATTTCTGACTCTTTGATCTCCCCTAAAAACACAGTCTGGATGTAATGACAGCCAAATATACCAGGGGGCTTTTCCTTGACTTCCAAGGGCTTTCTCACACTGCATCAAGAGCCATTCCACTAACTCTATCTGCACAGCACTGGGGGTGGAAGACAAAACTGGAACTTTCTTCTCCTTCCTCTAAATGGCAAAAACCACAGCAAATTTCTCCAAGGGCTGTCCTTCCAGAGAGAAAAGTGACAGCAGTTGCCCCACCCACTGGCTGTGCAGTGAGTGGGTAATGTTCTACTCAAAACACAGACTGTCTGCCCTGAGACAAAACAAATATTTTCAAATAAAATAACCTTTCTCCTGCTATGAATAAGAGACAAATACTGCAACATTCCCAAGTTAGTTGCACAAATCAGGGAAGTAACAGTTGTGCTAAATTATTTCATCCCATAAATTCTCTTCCTTTGGGCACAAGCTACTTTCAGGATTTACGATTTAAATAACTAGATTATATTCTTCCATGAAAAAGGAGAATAAACTAGAAATCAGATGCATGGCCATCCCCTGTCACATTTTTGCAGATCCATAATGAAACATTTGAGAAGCTGTATTTGCTGCCTCTGATCACAGTTGTTCTGTTCATTAGTGACACGTTCCCAAGTAAACTCTCAGCTACGCTGCCAATTAAATCTACTTACTTGTGTTTGGGAGCTAATTATTAGCAAATTAGCATTCTGAATTCCATGCATATTTCTCATCCATACATTAAATTTATCTCACGGCTGGCATTTCAGAGGAATTTTTTGTGAAATTATTTTCATCTAACAAAGAAAGCTACTAAAATGGACTTTGTGCTTCGTTTTGTGATGGACTGAAAGCTATCCTTCAGGATATTTTGCCAAATATTTTCAAGGAACAGTTTCTCCCTCCTCATATTTGTAGAACCTGTCTACCCTGCACTAGCACTAATAGAAGTGTTGTCAAAAACTGGAAAAATAACCACTTTAAGTTCCTAATTCATTTCACCCTTGCCTGTTCCCACTTATGGGCTGGTGTTTCTCCTTTCCACCTCCCAGGCTACCTGATGTGATAAAGGAAGCCAAATGAAATCATCTGTGCATCAGATAAATAGCTGTATCAAGACAAGATTTTTTGTTTGTCCCATTAAAACATTTACATAGCAAAAATGAATTAAAACAATTACTCTTGACATGCAAGAGTACAAAGAAGTTGAAGAACAGCACTGGAAAAACAAAAAAGGGTCATAATTATGTGTCAGGCTTTCATGCTAATTAATTGATAGACCCTTTGTTCCCTAAGCTTTCTGCTTACCAGTATTTTTCCATATTTTTCACAGAGGTTTAGCCAGTTCCTTCATCAGTTTGCTTCTATATTTGCTGTGGGCTATGTAATATTTCCAGGTCCAAGTTCCAGCTGGCCATGGGTCCCTGAGATATCTTCTGAAGGAGCATGTGGTGAATCCCTTTTGTGAGAAGAAATTCTGCACCAGGGCCAAATTAAATGTGCCATTTTCTTTGCCCAAGAAAAGCAAGGACTGGGCAGGAACTGGCTGCTGGAAGCAGGGAGAATCCAAAGTCAAGGCCTGGTGAAACTACAGTGGTGAAAGGTACTTTCTTGACTTGGTGCTGAATTGCACATGGGGGCAGTAACTGGGCTACAGACCCAAACCATGGCAGAGCAGCCTAATTAGGTTGATTAGCGCTGGGACTTCCTCAAGGACAGAGCCAAAGCTTACATAGTTCTGTGTCAGCAGCACACAAGCAAGGAGGACTTGCCTCCTCCAGGTCAAACCAGTACAGCTGCAGGGCTCTGGGTGCATTCCCCTCCTCGTGCATCTCGACCTGATCAGGAGTCAACAGCCCAAACATGTCTCGCTGAACCTCTGGGGCCACAGACTTCAGAGGAGTTGGAAGAGACACGAGACCTCCAGTGACCACAATATCCGATTCAAGATTGCAAATTGCTTGTTCAGGAGCCCATCATGATTTCAGAAGTCAGAGGGAAGAACAAGAAGCCACTAGAAATGGAACATAATCAATCCTTTTTGATAACAGCTATTTTAAAGAACGGTTGAGGTCAGCTGTAAAATATAACTGCAATTGTACAGCTGAGCCTGTAAAATTACCCTTTGCTAATACAGCTACGGCAGCTTACACTGAGCAGTCTGTGCCATGGAGCTTGTGGAAACATTACATTTGCTTAAAATTCCACTCTGTTTCCAGAGGATGACATGCAGAAGGATGTCTGGAGGGAGTGTCTATATGTACTGCATGCTTCTGAGTCACCAGGCAGCTCTGTGATATAATTGTCTATGTGACCTGCTGAATGGAAGCTAGAACCAGACAGGAACCATTAAATTACTAGCAATTCTGAAATAAGACATATTTGAAGTGGGTTTGTGGTGACCTGATCCCTTAGGAATGCTCCACTGTACGTTATCATGTCAAAAGACATGACAAATAAAGACATCACAAATCTCTGAAACAAAGAGATTACAAATCTCTGTAGTTTCTTCTACTATCACCTTAAGATAATGCTTCGTCTGATCTTCCAACTATATTTAAATTAATTAAAACCCATTTATCACCACAAGTTCTCTGAAGTACTTGGGGATTCGAAGTCAGATTTTTTTGCTCTACCAAATATCCTAGTTTTCTAAGTGGGTAGGATGTGACCTATAAATTACCATGATGAATAACTTTGTGAGTAAGAACGTGGATCGGTTTTTCATTAAAATTAAAAGGTCCTCATTCTCTGTTGTCAGATTCTCAAGTGCTGCTGCAAAGGGTAACAAAGAGCTGTCAAACAGAGTGATGATATTTTACACCCAGTTTGCCCTGCTGTAAGGAACACGTCATGTTACAGGACACTGCGTAGGCACAACCATTACACTCTGATTTCAAGGACAGCAAGTAAATTCTGATTTATTCATGGAGAAGAAATTTCTTGCTGGTTGAAACTTGCTTCCATGAACACACAGGGTCAATGTACCACTTAATTCCTGTATAAATCTTCTGAAGATGAACAAATTTCAAGTAGCACAATATTGTATAATTTCTGCCAGTCTGAAGGAAAACCAGCATTACTGGAAAATCCTTCTTCTCATCCAAGGGTTTTGAAAGTCAGAGGAATGTGAGCAGGCTGTCAAGTTATGGAGACTACAGGTGAAACACAGATTTTAGGGTATTTTTTTAAAATGTAGCAATGAAGCCTCCTGACATTATTGTGCATTTTACACAGACAGAAATTACCAAAGACACAGCTGAGAATCCTTAAAGAAACAGTTGAAGGTAACCCAAAAACAAGTTCAAAAGCAGCTTGAATACTCTCAGAACACAAGTTCAAGACTTCAAATTGTAATTTCTCAGGATGGGGACAGTTGTTCCCAGGTGAAATGCTTGGGAAGGAAGAAAGAAACTGCTTACAAACCAAAAATTAAGTGCCTCAAGGAACCTGCATAGAGAGCTGAAATACATTTCTCTAAAATACAGTCATGGGCATTTGTAAGAACCACGGAGGATCAAAGCTCAACTGGAGACAGTGCTTTTCCATTTGTGGTGGCACCTTTCTGGTTTGCACCTGCCCTGACTCCTGGAGAGCAGGAGGCACTGGAGGGAACTCTCTGTCCTGCCAAGGGATTGCTTTAACGCTCAGAGACTGAAAGGTGCTGCGAGGGACAGCAGGGCTCTTCTCTTGCTGTCCCTGTCACAGACAGGAGGCACCTCTGCATCCCCAGCCAACCTGCCTCTTCTCCAAAGCAGTCAGCTCCCACATGAGAAGGGAATAGGTCTGACAGGGCTGACATTTTCCATCTAAGCCAGCTTTCTGATGAGAGAGGAAGGGGAGGATCAGCAGAGGGACAGCAAACTCTTGTCCTAGAAAGAGAATTGTTACCTACATGATGTCTCCTGCACTCTGTGAGGCCAGGAGGGAATGACAGGTGAGGCTCTGCAGCTCAGCGCTGCAGCAGCTCTGCCAGCAGATGCTTTTTGAATTTGGTGGTTTATTTACTGATTTATAACAGTGCCCTTCACAGAGATTTGCAGGATTGTATAAAGCAGAACAAAGAAATGCTCCAAGTGTCTCATCTCAAGTGAGTAGATAGAAGGAATTTTTAATGTTTGACCTTAAACATACTGAAAGCATAATATGGTTTAATCTGTTTTCTGAAATGAGCAAAACATCTATACCAAGAAACTGCAGATAACAGAAACAGAACATGAAGTGAATTACCTGACCTGAAAAATAAGGCTTTGGACAAAGATGTGAACATTAATCAGCACACAAAGATGAGGAATGAGCCAACAAATGAGGGGTTTTCACTAGAAATAATGAAAATTTGCCTTCTAATCCTGCTTTTGTGCTAAAAGGGAGCTAAGGAACTTTCCTGAATAAAGATGTGAGAAAGATGGGTGGCAGAGAAATATATTAGATATGTTACTGAACTCCAAACAGGTCACAATAGGCAATGAACAACACAAAAACTTAATATAGACATACTATAAATAATAAAAAATATGTAGGATCATATAGAACGATAACTTACATAAAGCACACTGTGACAAAAATCATAGTCAGATATGTGAAGGCAAAAAAGTGAATCAATTTCTTTTTGGTTGAACTCCTGCAGCTTTGAACAGTAAATTACTTAGAAGCACCTCATAATGATTTTATGCTCTCCCTGAAAACACAGGTCGGTTCAGCCCAACACCAGCCAGAAGAGTGAAACAGGATGTCCAGCACAGAGTTGTTAGGCAGCCCCAAGCTTTGACACTGTAGGATTTACACATTTACACAGGTATATTCCCCATGAGAGATTCAATTGCCCAACCCATACCTGCTTGTCTCTGCAAACCCACAGGAGGCCCATGGTCATACAATGTCCCTGTCCCCCAGAGGAAAGGAACTCTGAGTGCTGCTGGTGGGGACATGAGCTTTGGAGAGGCTGTTGAGAAGGGGAGCTGTGTGCAGATTCTGACTTAGTGAGATGGCTGAGGTGTCCCTGGAGATACTGCTTGAAGATGTTTCTGCAGGGCAGCCCAGGGGATCCATTCTGCTCTGTAGGAAGTCACAGCTTGGCAGTGCCAGGAACTCAGCAAACAAACACAAGTGAACAAGGTGTTGTCTCTTCTGTCCTTTAAAGAAAAAAGGGAAGAGCCCCCCTCCTCAAGGACAGGCATCAGCCCCCCAAGCACAAGAATTTCAGCTCTGGATTTCAGTGACCTGAAATACAAGTTCTCAGAGACACAATGTGACTCTTTTAAACGTACATGCTCCATCTTACTACAAAGATATGTTTTTAAAGAGAGGATTTTATAGTGAGCAGCAAAGCATAATAATGATTAATCCCCTGATTGCCAGTGAGTGCCCTGAACAGCTCTTACTCTGCAGACAGTGACATTCTCTTGCTAAAGTGAAAACACAGTGGCATTTCAAGTTTAAAAAAAACAATGTTCATTGAAATAGAAAAGGCAGTAGCTGGCACTGAGAGTAAGAAATGAGAAGGTCAGCTGAACAGACACAAACAGTACAGAACATAGATGCAACACACCCTGTGCAGGATTCATTCTAGCAGTATTGATAAAGCTTACACTAGTTCAACAAAAAGGAAAATGTATTACCTTGCAGTACATTACATTTTTTGATTAAATGCAAATCACTCTTAATCAGCACCTTCTAGCATGGTTGCTAATGGAAATGCATTAATTAATGCTGGACACCTATTATTTTATTCTGGTTTGAAGAGTCACTGTTATTTGCAGTTCTGTTATCCAGAAGAACACCTGTAATTTTCAGAAAACCCAATCAAAAGCTTCACAATAGAGTTTTAAACTGTGGTTCAGCAAAGGTTCATATGCTTCAAGTCCTATCAGAATAAAATCCAAAGTAAGCATCTATCAAATCTTTTTGTGAGGATGAAACAGAAGAAAAGTCTCCTCCTTTTCCTTTACCTGGTGTATCTATCTGAAATCAAGGAAAGCCACTGCTCCCTCTGTGCACTTCCAGAGAGTTTATGGCACTCCTGACAGGGAACTCAAGCTGAAGCTGGGATTTAAGGCAGCTCTCGAGCTTTGCTCAGCCTGCATGTATTGCTCTGTGCCTGGAGGTTCGTAGATAAGGCAACACTGGCCTGGCCCTAAAGGCCAAATTCAGGTCAAAATAGATAACCAACATCTGGAGCAAAAAGGTTGTGGAGGAGCAAAAACTACACCTATGCCAAATCTGTGTACACAGAGTATGCAGGAGTTTTAAGGGATCAAAAGGAGAGAAAGAATGTACCAATTAAAGATTTTTCTCTAGCCTGGGGTAGTAACCCACAGCTATGATTCTTTTCTGATAATAAACAGAAATACAAGTTAAATTTGTATCAAAACAGTTGCTATTTGATCAATTTTTTAGACTATTTAAAACACAGCTGTATTATATTGTAAAGAGAATTAGTAAATTATAAGAAATATAGTAGCTTGACCAAACTCCTGGCCCCCTACACCAACCTCACTTTGTGTAGATATAAAACAAGTAAAGAAAATGGGAAATGCTTGGGATTCTTGTGAAATAAATTAACTTCCCAAACATTTCTTGATGGTTTCTTTTTTTAAAAAGGAAAAGCATTATGGGAGAGAGAGCAGAAGACAGAACAATGATGACATTTATGCAACAGGAATCAAACAAATCTACATATTTTAAAATGAAGTTTATCTCTCAAGATAAACTAAGACTGGTTAAATGCAATGCTGACAAGGAAACAAATCCCAATACAAACAGTATTTTTTGCTTCACTAAATTTGAAAAGCCTTTGGAAAAAGACATGTGATCCTCACCAAATTTTCATGAGATGGAAAAAGTAGCCGCCATTTGCACATAATTATTTCCATCCACTGAAGTAATTTTAGATAATTGTAATATTCAAACAGATCCCCTACTGACTGACCCTTCCATCTGGAAGCACTATCTGGATGCATCCAAGTGAAGGGATCTTGCACAGGATCAAGTTTCCCAGCTGGAGTCTCACAGGCACAGCAGCACCCACAGGACCCTGGGAGAGCAGGAAGGGGACACAGAAAGGGTTCCTCGGGCTCATACACTGGGGTGCTTGACTTGGGGCATGAAAAAATGAAAAAATCACCATGAGAATGGCACCGGCAGAGTGCCTCTCAAATGGAAAAGAGGCAGAATAAATAGAAGAGACCACTCTGTGATCACCCCAAACCAAGGCTCTTTCTCCAAAGGGAGGCTTTGGATTCAGCCACCCACTTACACAAAACCTATCCCAGCAGCGAGCTAGGTTATAATGCAGCACACTTTTTGTTTGTTTGTTTGTTTGCTCTTAGAAGAGTCTGACAAATTCCATGGATTTGGGGTGGCTGGTGCCCTTGCAAAGTGACACAAAAAGATCCTACATTGCTCTAAGCAATGTATATCCTACTCTCAAAAGAAATGGGTGGTGTATGCACTCCTCCTGCGCAGATGTATCATCAGAAAGAATTCCTGGTAGCTTACAATAAAGGATATATTGGCAATTAAAGGTTTATCATAAAAAGCTTTGATACACCTGAAGGGAACTGGAATGTATCTGGATTAAACAGGTGAAATATGCTGGTTAAACACCTTTGAAAGTGTATTTGGAAGAGAAACAGTTTGGTATAAGGTCACCATTATCACACAATGAGGGACTCTGCCATCCTGTTTAGGAACCACAGTGAACAAAATATTTTCAATTAGGGATTTGTTTTTAAAAGCACAGACCTTATAAATAACATTTTCACCCATATACTTGACATTATCTAAAATAAAAATGGAACAGGAGTGAATCAGCCCCTCATCACACATTGTATGAGTTCAAAAAAGCTTTGAAAACCTGGGGTGCAGGAAAAACTCAATGCTGTAGGGAGTGGGTTTACCACCACAACAAGAGAGACTCCATCCTATTGTGAGAAGACTGCCTTTTTTTTTTTAACCAAAGAAAACTTTGACTGAAGAGAAACTTGATCTGTTATTCCTGTAAGGTACCAAATTAACTGCTACAGGGGGAAATTATTAAGCTAAAAAATATTGGAATTAGCACCAAAACATACTTCAAACCTCCCCCTCCCCTCCACACAAACTGGCAGAAGGGGATGAAATAAGATGTGGTAAAAGAGAAATGATCAAAAAGGGAGAAGCTTATTAATGCAAAACCTCCAGGACCGGTCCTGAGACTCATTTTATTTAGCATTTTCATCAGTTATCTTGGCACAAAATAGAAGAACCAAACTAATTAAACATTAACGGTGCAAAGTTAGAAGGCAGTGACCATCCTAATGAGGCTCCCAGTCAAATACAAGAAGAGCTGGATGACATTAAGGACTGGAGAAACAAAAACTACATAAATTATGACAGTGAGAAGTGCAAGGTCTTGTCCTGGAGATTAATACAAATTTCTGCTATAAACTGAGGGGATGGGAGGTGTGTTGGACATGGCAGCCTGAGGAACCCAAGGAGATGTTGCAGGGAGCTGGAAGATCAGTTCTTTAGCGTGGGAGGCATCAGGGAACTGGAGAGATCATCTTATGAGAGCGATTTCAACACCCTCATTACCTATCCCCACAAGGCAAAGCTGGCAGAGGGTACCACTGCTCAGTGAAATTCTGCTGAACATTCAATATCAACGAGGAGAGAAGAGCCAATACACAGAAGAAGAAGAGATGCTTCAGGGTTGGAACTCAGAATAAAGTTTTCAGCTTTTCAGAGAGTAAAGTTCCAAACTAGTCTTTTAAAGTGAATAATTTTTAAGGCCAGTTTTATAAAAAAGGATCAGCTGCCATGTTTGCCTGCAGTTACAGAGCAGTAAACATGCTCACCCAGGAGAGCTGCCTTTTGCTTCTACATTCTCTGTTCCTAATGGCCAAAACCAGCTCACTAACACAGATGGAGCTTCCTTTCTCCTGCCAAGCCTTGATCTGAACTTACAAGTCTTGGAGATCTCAGCCAGGGACCAAGGCAATGCAGCCCATACCCTGTCCCTGCGCTCTGTTTCATCTCCAGTAGCACTGTGGATTGTAACTCTCTTGGGAGAACTCTGCCACCTCTCAGAAACTGGTTAAAATAAGGCAAGCATTTTCTATTTTTCTGTTTTCTGAGTATTTTGGCAGCTGTTCTCATGTGATTTCCCACAATATTTGAGTGAAGGTTTTTTGAAGCCTTCATAAAATCCAAGTCTGCATTACAAGAAATGACTAAGTTTATGACCTGACATTATGTCATGTAATTACGTATTAATGTAATTTTTAAAAAGACAATTTTTCTTCTGATTACAGCAGAAATGCTGCCACACATATAAATCCAGCAAAGCTCTGTCTTGCCCTGGAATATATTAGTGTACAAGAGTGGATTTTTTGGTCTGACTTTGAGAAGTGAGCCCTTGCTGTTCTCATGGAGGCTGCTCTGCATTCTGGGCAGTGGAGAGGGTTACCCATGTCACCAGAAAATGTTACACAGCAGCCTCTGAGACATCCCCAGATCCACAGGTTCACTGATGGTTTAGTGACTGGAATCCAACAGCAGTTTTGTTGTATGGCTTGGAAAGAAACCTAACCAAGCGTGGAGCTTTTCAAAAAAGATTTCAGATGCAATGTTTCAAATATACATTTTGGTGATGTAACCATGAATTTTAAGTGGTCTAGTTTGAGTTTCTCTCTATCAGAAGCTCTTAAGGAAAGATTAGCTTTCATCATTCATTCTTGTCAATTGCTGGGCTTCATAATCAAAATTAAAGACATGAAATGAAAAGACAAATTTAATAATAACAATTAACCAGTATAATTTTAGCTTTTTCATTGATTTATCAAGAATTTTTGCCTTATTTGCCACTAGGCAGGGAACGTTCACTGATCTGTTATGGAGACAGAATTATTAATATTGTCCTGACCTTATTTCCCTGCTTATGAATGGATATTCCCTAAAATGACACGAAAATACTTGAAACTTGGCTTTAATATATCAGAAGCCTTAGAGAGCAAGGCAAATCTTCAAAATGCTGAGTAATGCCTTTACTCCACCGATCTTTTACTCTGTCAAAAAATGAACTTTTTACTCCACCCCATTTCCACGCCACGTACAGCAATTACGAGGTGACTGAGAGAAAGGGAGCCTGGCAGGTTGTGCTCTTGTGCAATCTCCACTTTTTAATGGGGCTGAGGAGCCTCAGGGACTGTCCTGCTGCAGCAGGGATGTTGTTCTGCACAGTATTTCCACAATGCAATATTTCTGCAAGTATTTCCACATATTCCCCAAAAGAAGGAAAGCAGTAGCAAGGAGAAAAGGCAGAAAGCTGGAGAGAGGTTAAGAGCAAGGTATAAATCTCACTGGATATTTGCCAGTGCGTGTTTATTTATTTGAACTGGCACATGCAGAATTGTCTAGTCCTTCCTTATCTAGGCAAGGAAACAAAATCTAAACTGTCTTGCCATTGCAGGGGAAAGAAGGGGCTGGCAGCGGTACAGGCCCAGCATTGGCACTGACACGGAGCTGCTTGAGCCCTGGACCAGCCAGATCGGGAGTGCCCCAGGCACTGTAGGGTGCCCGGGTTCATTCCTGGCTGGAGCTCCTGCCATGATTCTGTTATTCCACCAAGGAAAATGGACTGCAAAAGGCTCGGACAAAAGGAGCAGCAGCTCTGGAGCTCTGAACCCATCTGCTGCACCTCCTTCAGTGCTCAGCTTTCAGGAAGTGCTGGCCTGGGAGTGCTGGACTAATGGGCCACGCTCCCAATCCTCTCCTGGGAAAGCAGCATCACCCTGCAGTGCAGTCACGATTCATCCTGAGCATTTTGCTCTTTCTGTAATTTTGGTAATATGATGTGAACAAGAACTCCTCATCTCATTGGCCTCATTTGCCATCTCTTTAGCAGAAAGAGAACTAACACAGCATGTTCCATCTGCTGCCATGAATTATGAGCTTCTACTGGCTGCAGATGAGTCTGGGGCCAAGCAGCATTAACACAAGGCAGCAGCCCTCCAGCCAGAATTGTGGGAGATGAAGTGATCTAGCCACTCAAGATGTCTTTTCAAGACCTCCTGGAAAGCCAGCAGTATGTCAGATCCTCAGAATGCAGGGCTGGAGGGATGCTTAAGAGGTCATCCCTCTTTCTGCCATCTCAAGGCAAGATCAACTTTACTGCAACTCTTCATGATAGATCTTGGTTCCTGGAGCTGTAAAAGGCTAGAGCTCCCTCCCAAACCTCTTCTCAGCACTGTTTTTCAGCAATAGTTAAGGAACTCTTCTTAGAAATTCACTTACATGAAGAAGCTTGTACCTCTGAAGAGTTAGGAAAAGACACATGTACTTAATTCATGACAACACAAATGCTGCAGAGAAAGCTGATGAGGGGAACTTGAGCTTGAGATGTCTGAAGGCCATTACTACCCTGACCCTTACAGCTGTAATTCCTACTCTTTCTGATGGTAAAAAGCCCCAAGTGAATTTTTCATTCATAGCCTTCTTGCTTCTTAAACTGTTAAAAAGAGAGATCTTTCTCTGATAAAGTCAGATCAATACCTAACAGAAGAATCTGGAAACATATTTTTTGTGTTGTGTTGCGGACTGTTACAATGTAGACTGGAATAATTTACATTACAAATACCTGCCCTGTTGCTGTAGAGAAGACCTGCAGAAAGCACAATATAGGGAAACATTTGAGTTCCCTGGCTGAACGTGAGCAATCCCCAAGGAGTCACCCGGGGAGGGCTGGGAGAGCCTGGCTGCTGCAGAGTGTGCCAGCACCATGCATTACTTCTAAAGACAGGGAATTCTGGAACAGGGGGAAAGGAGAAACACAGCAACCAAAATTCATGTCCTCATTTGTCATTTTTCTATCTTACCTGAAAAGGTAACCTGCACAAACAAATGGGAAGATGTGATCTCATTCCCTCAGGTCCCTGCCAGCCAGGGAGGGACACCCAGCTGGTTCATTAGTTCTGTTACAGGTGGTGTTGTATGACCTTGGCCAAGTCACCTCTACCTGTTTCTCTGACCACCTTCCTTGGTATTGTTTACTGAGATTATGCAGTTTAGGTTCCTAGAGGCACTTGGGCACCTAATGCCTCTGTGATTACATTTTGAAGCCCACCAGGTCAGGTACCGTCTCTCACACCATACACAGCCCAGCTTTGATCTCACCTCCCACACCTCACAACTGATACCCAAATTATCATCACAGCTCAGCTTTGAGCTTTTCTGCTCTACACGTGAACATCAACTACAGGGCCCTGCGGGAGTCAGCAAGAGAATTCACTTCTTTTATATAATCACAAATGTCAGGATAAGGATTCAAACAGAAGGAAGAGCAGATTGAGGATCCATGTCACAAAACCACCATATGAAATCCTATCCACAATGACAGCTTGACTTTAACTGTGAATTTCATACAGAACAAAATGTATGCAAACATTAGTTTTTCTGAGAAAAGAAACCTCCTCCAGTATTTTCTGCTCAGCAGAGTGGGCTCAGGACACCTTGACTTTCCTGAGCTTTAGCAGCCTCAGGTGGCCACATCCAGAGCAAGGGAACCAAGGGGGAATTCTGGGCAGTTAAAAGGACGCTCCAACTTGGACCAGGAGCTGGGCAGCTGCAAACACACTCAGAGTCACAAAATGTAATTCTGCCTTATGAAAACAAAGGCTGAAAGGTGACCTTAGTGCATGTGTGAGCTTACACACAGCAGCCAAGGGAGCTCCTCAGCCTTATTAGATAAAGGTATCATCAACTCCATCCTCTGGCAGCTGGAGAAACTCAGTTCTCTAAAAGCTGCAGTCTCGTGGTGGTGTGTTCTTAAATGCTGGTGGTACACCACCTGAATTTTTCAGATGCTTTGCAGAAGAACTACTGGGAAAAACCCTTGTGTCTGTAATATACTGATCTGGTCACATGTTGAGTACAGGATGATCCTGATACCTTGAGACCTCTTTAAAAATGTTAATATTTTTTTATTATTTCTATGTTTCTATATGGACTCTTCTGGGCTCAAAAGATGGAATCTGCCCTAGCTGAGCACTGCTGCAGTGTTCTTATCCCATCCCTGAACAGAGGCCAATGAATAACATGCCCCATTTGGCAAGTGCTTTCTCAAGTGTAAACAAGTGTGTTTTTAGAATGCCCCTCCTCACTCCTTCTTACAAAAATAAACCAAACTCACCATATTAACTGATAAACTGTGTACTAAAGTACTGACAAAACCCAGCAATAAATAATAAAAGCACAACTCTGCATTTTAAAAGAAGTCTTGAAACACAGAGGTTATCTCTTTAGCTCCCAGGAAGAACAGGGATAAAACAGCAGTAACATTGTGCACTATGTTTTAAAACCTTGGTAAGATCAGGAGGAAAAGCACTGTAAGATTTCAAATTATTACACGGTATAGTATAAGTTCTGTAGGGATTGAAGTGCTCATGTCTTTTTAAGCACTTATATCCTTCAGGTAATTTTTCTATTACATGCAGTAAAGAAAAAGTACCTAGACACATGTTTTCATTGCTCACCTTAAGGAGTTTCAGGAAAAAATTCAAAGCTTGTATTCTAGAATTTTTTATACATGTTGTACATTAAGAAAAAAAACACCAGATCAAAATGAGCAGAAAATGTAACAATTAAAAGCAGGTGTTTGAAATAAAAGAAGTTGATAATCTTCAGAGTCAGTGGAGGGTTACCACGATGGTCCAGGGGCTGGGGCATGTGCTCTGGGAGGTGGTGGATGGTGGATGGGAGACAGAAGAACAACAGGCATAAGCTGATACTGAAGAGGTTTACACTTTGCATGATGAGGAGAGCTGAGCAGTGGAAGTGACTGCCCAGAGAGGCTGCACTCTCTCCATGCTTGGAGGTTTTCAGGAGCAAGCTGGATAAAGCCCCCAGTGGTCTGATGTCATATCTGCCCCTGCTTTGGACAGGAGAGTGACTAGAGACCTCCTGCAGTTCTTCCAAACCTGATCTGCTTTATGATCCTACTTTCCCCACAATGCTCAAGGCATGGGAATTCTGAGGAAAATGGGAAAGCAAACCGGGCATATGAGCTAGTAGAGAAGACGAAAGAGGGATGAGAAATCTTTCCCTGTCATTCTTCAAGGTGACCCTAATGTAGTTTTATATGTAAAATTCTGGACATTGTCTATTATGAAAGCAGAACAATTTACAGTGTAATCGGGGGAAAAAGGATGTGGCAAAATTGCTTTCCCAAAGCAAACACCTCATTCACATAGAAACAGGTGCTATAGTTGAAAGGGACATAGGAAGAGGTGGATATGAAACTTTAGATCTCTAAGCATCAGGTAAAAGAGCAAACATTCTCTGGTGTTATTCTTGCAGTGTTGAGTTCTCTAAACAGAAAACAAGAAGCTCCAAGACCTCAGGCACTGTGTCCCAGAGCTGTTCCAGTGAGACTCTAATCCCTTCCTGAACAGGATGAAATGAAAAAAGAAAACTTCAAGGATTTTAAAGTGGGTTTATAGTCAATCCCTGCACAGCCACATGTGTGCCTTTACAATGGTGAAGGTACTGTTCCAATAATTTATTTGAGACTGTCCTCAAGGAGCTCAATTTTAGGAGGAGGTAATTCATGTTTAATTCAGAGAATTAAGAGACACAGAAAAACTTGGCCAATGCATAGAGGTTTTTTTTAAAATTCTCTGTATTCCCTGATGTAGAGACAATTTATGATTCTGTTAGGGTTGTCTTTGAGAGCAGGAAAAACATTGGATTGAAATAAGACTTCAGATTCAAGAAAAAAAACACAACAACATTTGGAGAGATTACTTCAAATGATGGCATTTCTAGTGTCAAGGCAGACTCCCATCCCGTACAACCCACACCAATAACACAAACCATCAGAGACCCTGACATCAAACAGGCACAGCAACAGATTCAGTTGATGGAACTACTCCTGCAGCCTTGAAATGATGCTGTGGCTGGATCCTCTAATTACTGCAAGCTGATTGTTGCAATCCTCATATCAAAACTTCAGTTTCTCTCTCACTTCAAAAGTTTCCAAAATCCATGGGAGCTTATGCTTTGCCCTACATATAGAAAGGGCCTTCACCAGGAGGAAATCTCGGTTTCAGGCACAGAGATTTCAAAGAAACAAAAGGAAGTTTAAGAGCTCTGTGTGCCCATCTCTGTGGGCCTGAGGCAGGGACACAGGCTGTTTGGAGAAATAGCTTTTTGGGGGATACATCAAGCTGCAGGAAGGGGACTTCACTCTGGGAAGACAGAGAGCAAAGGGCTGTGATTAAGTCAGGTTTTAGGAGAACAAACAGAATTTAAAACAGTGGAAAGACAGAAACTGCAGTGTCACAGTTGGGGGATTTCTATCTCTGATATGTCCCATAATCTGTGTCTGCACAATGTAAATCTAACCTAGAAAAGTGCTAGCATAGAGGAAAAAATTCTTAACATAGAAAAACCCCTGTTCTCTGCACTCAGTGTAGAGATATTTAATACTAGTGAGTGTGGAAAGGGGAAGTTAGCTGGCAGAACAAAATCAATCTGTATTAATAAATACCTGAATAGAAATCTGCCTTCAGGCTTGTTATACGAACTTGAGGATGAAAAGTCTTATTCAAAGTTCCTGAGATGATTTTCCACTTTTCTTTCTATTAAGGTACACATTTGCAGTGTATAATATTATGGTTATGAAAGAATATTGTGGGAATTCAAAATACATTCCATTTTAAATACAGAAAAATGATTAATGGGGCATTTAAGAACAAGGCTTGTATCATATTGCAAGATTAAGATTCACCGATATCTCCAGACAAATTACTTGAAGGACCAGCATTTCTGTCAGAAAGAAGAAGTCACAGAAACTATTTGCCTTTGGAGACTGATTCTGGTGTTTTTCTTATCTTAAAGTCAGGTTCCTATTAAGTCTTTGGATTTACAGTGAATGTGTTCTAAATCTTGGGAAATGCCAATATTTTCCTCCCTTTCTTTCCCACTTATTGCAGTATACTTCTTCTGCTTTCTGTCAGCCTCCATAATTGGTGGAAAGGAAGAGAAAAGCCCAGCATGGTGCTGAATCAATCTAATAGTGAGTTACAACGATTGCTGGAGGATTGGAACTTGCCAAGGACCGGGTTGGATTTTCCCAAAAGGTAATAATATCCTTTATTTTGCCTTCAGGGGCTTAGTAGGAACCTGTGGGCCATGGGAAAGGGGAACACTTGGCACAGCTCAGTGCAGGACACCAGGTGTCCATGCCAGGTCCAGGGGCTGCTGTGGCACACAAGGTAAGCAGGTGGTTTTGAGGGATTTCCAGCACTTCTTCATTTTATATACACCAGACCTTTTAACTCTGTGCTTTTAGCCAGCTAACTTCCATCTCTCCTGAATAAGGAATTAGAGGGAGGTAACCTGCCCAGGATAAGCTTCTACTGTGTACTATTAATACAGCAGAGGAACCACTTTGAGCTGCAGGTTCAGAGCCCAAATCCACTCTGACCCCACAATGGCTTAGAGAATATTTAACCTTTGCAGGGCACAGCCATACATTAACATCAGGGCTAAGAAAAAAGAAACCACTTGAAAGGTTTCCCTTTGCAGTTACTATTCAGTTACTGGTAAGTGTGAGTTCCTTTCTTGGTGCTTTTTTCCACACTTTTTTAGTAGCATTTCTCTGGTTTGCTACCTGTTGTCATACATTCCTATTGCAGAGGAAAACTAAGCAAATCATAGAGTGAATAAAGAACAAAAAGATTACAGCTTAAGATTTCTAGCAAGAAAGGATGTAATTCCACCCAGTAAGATGCGCTTAAAATTTAAAAGCAAACCAAACAAATTTATAGCTACATAGATATACATCATCTAAATAAAACATAGCAGTTCAATTATTCTTGCTGAAGTTCAATCACTCTAAGACTCCACGTATTTTAAAAATAACATGAAACAATGCCCATTACAGCATCTGAAATATATCTTTGGTGTGTATTTAAACTTTTGAAGCAATTTATATAAAATTAAGATTTTGGCTTCTTTATCAAAATACATTAATGAATTTTATGCTCATTTAAGACAGACACTTTCTTCCTGATAGATTCAAGTGCTAAACAGAAAATTATTTAGACAATTTCAAACATTATTGCTCTCTAATAGTAATGCAGCAGCAAAGGAATAAATAAAATGAAGTAAATTCTTCCTATGGAATTCACTTAAACAGCAATATTCTGAAGTTATCCTGAATTCTACTTAGAAAGCGGGGTGGACTTATTAATTTCTTTCAGAGGCTAAGCAAAAGCTACTTATCAAAAATCCTTTTTCTAAGCATAACCGTGTATTTTGCTCCAGTCACTTCTGCTCCCCAGACTCGGACAACCCGAGGAAAGTGTATTATATTTGAAGACCCTTTGTCAGTTCATCTATAACTCCCTCTTTCAGCAGAGATCTGTGAATATAAACAGCCATTTGATGCAAAAGTCTCCCATTCGACCCAACACACAAACCCATACAAGCTCATTATTTTTAGCATAAAATAAATCAATTCCCTCCACCTGGAACTGGAGAGCCTCCCACTCATGCTTTGAGAACAAAATATGACAGGGAGGGAAGAAAAGAGCTGATGTATTACACTTTGCTGAGTCCAAATTGAAAGCCTACACGCCCTAATGGCATTTTGGTTTCCGAATGAGTTCTTTGAATAATATTCCCTTCCCTTCTTTCCATTAGAATATCCAGAAATTAATAATTTAGTCTAGTCATACTGTAGGCCACATGAGTGGTAACTTCTGAATAAAACAATAACTATTCATACCCACGCTTAAATTACTGGAAGGCTTTTGAGGCTCAGTGCCAAATAACTCACCCATCTCAAGCGTTTTGAGGATCTGGGACTTTGGAAAAGCAGCTGCAGCCCAATCAGGGTTAACTTCAGTTTAGGAGTTTGGGTTTAATTTGTTATGCTGACTTGCATGAGACTTTATATCCCCAGGGGAAGGGATGCCCAGAGAAAGAACACGGCCATGGCTTCTACAGCTCAGCGGAGCTGCCCTGGACTTCTCATACTGCCAGGTTACACAAACACTCTCTGGGCTGTGACCATCTGTCAGCCTTTCAGGAGGATCTACGATCACAATGCTCCTGTCAGCAACACAGCATGCTGGCAGGATCACCATGGCTGGGAATTCTGCATATAAGAGATTCATCCAAGTCTCTGCCAGGATCCAACATTTACAGGGGTCATTACTACGTCTTGTAAGTGCAACCAGGATATACAGTGGATGAAAGGGAAAAAAAAAAGGAAAGAAAGACAAAATGTTTCTGTAGGGCTCATCAATGTAGAAAACTCAAGCCCTGTATTGGTGATCCATATATTGCCAGGTCAATTCCCCACAAGCTGGGGCTCAAAGGTTGCAAACCGCTGTGTTTTATTGCACGGAGGCACAAAGACAATTGTGGGGGCTCAGCCTGTGCACCCCAGAGAGTTTAACCCTCAATGGGGAAGGTTTAACCCTCAGTGGTGAAGGTTTATAACCGCAGCAGTGTCCCAGCAGCCAGGGAAATCTGCTTAGCACCCTGCCCTCACCCCTGCCAGCAGCTTCCCTCTTCTGTCGCCTCCTGTCTTCTGGCTTGATGTTAATTAAATTCTCCACTTTAGCACGCTGGCTTGGAAGACAGGCAGGGCTTAGTGAATGTAATTCCAGACTCCAACTGTGACATTAACACCAAGACATGCACATCCAGAACACATCCAGAATTAAAAAGGCTGCTTCCCCCTCGTTTAAATGACAAGATGAGAAGTAATCAGCTGCCTCAGACATGAGAGTACCAGAAGCAGGGGCTTATAGCACTGAGAAGGAGTCTGTTACATGCCTGTTATATGCCTCCAGATTCTCAAAGGCATTACTTCAGTTTTGCCACTTGTTTCCATTATTCTCTTCCTTCTTATTCCCAAAGCCAATTAAAATGCAAACAGGAGATTTAAAAGGCTTCAGTTTGATAACAGGCAGCAAGACAAGTGAGGCATAGGACAGCACTGAAATACGGCTTTTTAATGCAAGCATATTAATAGAAATAATTGGATTCCTAAAGGCTCACAATTGCAAGCATTACCTATTATTGTCCATTAAACCAATTGACATCCTGCATTTGTTATTGCAAAAGTGTGATTCTGATTTCATGAAGAGTGCTAAACACACTCAGCGTGCTCTAATGAAAGCTGTGGAGTTTTCTCCTGCAATACACCTGAGCCTCATAGCATGTAAGAGATCTGAAGGATTCCTCAAAGCCAGCACAGTAAATGCTGGCCTTGGAGAACTTAAACTCTCAATTTTCCCTTTAGAGAAGTCAGAGTTTCATGCAAAACATATAATGTGTTATTAAGCTTTTAGCAGTTATAATAAAGAGTTAAAGAATTTCATCTCAACTTTTCAGAAGAGCCTATGGCAAGAAGATGCTGGAGCTTGTTGGAATTTCAGTGTGAGGCTTCATATTGAACGTCCTCAGGAAACCTCTGCCTTACCCTACAGTTGATTTCTGAATTTAGCATCATCTGGTTTTCCAGTTTCTATGTTCAATTCAAATTGTTTCCTCTGGCTCTGGCTGCTGTTGGGTGATACAGATAACACAATCTTTAAGCCCATCCAACAAGGCAGTGCCCAGTCCACCTTACACTCCTCTGTTCCTGCCCCTTCTCTTACACCACACCCATGCTTAGGGGGCTAGAAGCAGAGGAACATAAGCACCCCCACCCCACACACCTTTGTGCTTGTTGGGCTAGTTTAGTTTTCTGTTAAATTATCTCCTTAAACTTCATTGAGATGTCAGGTAAGAGCAGAGACAGCTCAAGGAGGTAGAAGGGAAATATGGCAAGGTCCCAGGGGAGCAGAGGAAACAGGAGGGCAGAATCACCTCTGCAGTTACAGCTAGCCACTAAACTTCACTTTCTTGTCAGACCATGTGCTGCTTGTGGCTGCAAAGGATTAAGCTTTCCCCCACCTCTGATGGGGGGAATATAATTTCCAGTTTATTTATCCCAGCAGCAAGCATGCTGCCAACACAAGGGTTGGTTCTGCTGTCCTGCCCGCTCCCAGGAATACTCCACTGCTCCACTCCTTTCTGCCAGCTCAAACATCCCTGTGATGTGCTGAGAGCTGAAGTGGCAAACAAATACAGCTGAAAAGTAACTTCCATTTCTCACAGCAGGTTTTGTCTGAAGTGGTTCCCTGATCTGGCTCCCAAAGCAGATACACTCCAGCCCTGGCAGGGACAGGGATGGGGAGAGAAGTGTCTGTCCCTCAGAGCAGCATGGTGAACTTCTGCCAGAGCTGTCCATGGAACTCCCAAGAGCTGAAAGCTGACCCGTCCAAACTGAGAAAGGAAAGGCAGCCTTTGCTCACAGCACACAGCATAACATGCATCTAGCCCAGGGAATACCTTAGGAATGAAGTTCCACTGATGAGAAATTAGAATTATGCACCAGTCACATATGGTTATAGATCAACTCCAAATTTAAAAACATAAAATAATATTAAAAAGATACACACATTTTTTTGTACTCATTAATTTTCTGTTACTTATTCCAACATGAGTATTTCCATATCTATTGCATGAAAAATGGTCATCTTTTAAAGTCTTCCTACAAGCAAGATTTCAGTTTTCTTTTCAGCTCCTTCAGACAGTACCTTCTAGAGAAATGTTTTTATTACCATCAATCCAGAATAAGACATTATGACAGCTATGTCACAAAGAGAAGCAAGAGCAAAAATGTGTCTGTGTTTCTTCTTTAATGGTTAAAAAAGGAAAAAAAAATTACCACTTCTGTTGTATTTCCTGGAATAACTGTCGGGAGAAGTTGAAGAACACATAACAGACACCTCGTAGATTTGAACACTAATAATTTCAACAAAGGGCTGCTAGTGAAATTGCTTTTCACCTCAAGGTAAAACCACAAAAACTTATGTAGGGGATTGAGGGTTTATCCAACAGGAAACCTGGTATCTCAACAGAAAATTTAAATTACCTTTTTTTAAAAAAATGAAGGGAGAAAAAATAGTTGACAGAGTTCAGTTCTAACAGTTCTATCCTCAATTCTGGATCTCTTAATTAAGATACGTAAACCTATTGCATTGAGTATTTTACACTCAAACATAAAGATAATAATGAAATGTTAAGGTTAAAAGATATAAATCAGCACCATAAATTATCAGCCCTCAAATCATGAGGAAAGAAAAATGCAGAGACCAAGCGCATCACTATAATCTCTCTGCTCTGGGCCACTCTTGTCAAGTTCTAAATGCAGCCTGAGCATCTCACTTCCTTCACTGAAGTGGCATCACATAGAGAAAAAAGCATCTTTAAAAATTCCACTAATTTGAGGCCACAAACAGGAAAATGTCTTAATTGTAATTTTACAGCAGAATTTTATGTCAGGACATATTCTTTTAGATGCCTTAAACTGCTAATTTCCACAAATTAACATGCCTGGGTCTCTTTTAATAGTAAACATAACTTTGCATTTCCTGCTTGTAATGCTTGGCTTTAGCATAATTACAGTATGTTCCTTGTTTTCAGCCCCATAAGGATCCCACTCACTGCTCTCTCCCCAGCCACGCTCTGCTCAACAGAGTTTTGCATCAGCAGAGCCACAAAATGAACCTGAAAAATTTACTCAGAGATTTGCTGCGTGCAGAACACTTGCACATGTATATGCAAACTCACATTTGCATACTCCAAATGCCTGCTGTTGCCTGCAAACATGTTTTATTTAGGCATGCTATGGCTGTACATGCAAATTCCCTTCTTCCAGCATCAATTACCTACTCCCCCACAATCAATATGTCCCCTTTCCTAAAACAATCCATTTCAGACCCTATATTACTTTGCTTTCCTGTAAGTCAATAAATACTGCCATGTCCCCCTACAGAAATGTCTTTGCTTGTTCCTTTTACAGATTCTGTCGATTCTGTGCTGGTCTCTGTTTCCTTTCCTAAATCTTCAGCTCCCTCTCCTTTTGCCCAGACCCTGCTTTTGCTCTCTCCATGCAGAGAAAGAGCAGCAGCTCTACCTGTTCTGCTGCCCTGTTTCTCACCTGTTTGACACAGAGGCACCTACTGCTAAAGAAACAGCGTGTCCTAAAGGTTTCAAAAGGATTCAGTAGGATCCAGGTAAGGGACTGTGACTAGGACTTGATAGGCTAAATTTACTTTTAATTTTCCCCCATGTATAAAGCCTATTTGCCTAATTTAATGTTTTACAGCTATCTTTAATGTACAAATACTTTCTACGGTGAATATGCAATATATAAAAAACAATCAGAAACTCTCACTCTGAAGCTGGGCTATTTGTTTCCTTCCTGAAAACTCAGCTGAGTGAAGTCTGGTTAATTGCCTCTAAGTCACTATGAATAATGTTGCAGAGTCTTGCACTGACAGTCACACCATTCTTCTGCTGGTTGTGTATCCCAGAGCTATTTCAATGGATAACTGTAATTCATTTTGGCTGCTAGATCTGCATGTAAAGATAAAAGCTGGTAGCAAACTACCTTTAGTCTGCCTCTGGTTTTCCTCAATTTTCTACCCAGTAGGGGTAATTTTGGAGATGTTACATGCTCCAAAATAAAGGAAGTCTTTGCTGCCCTTACTGTATTCCCTGGATGGCAGCAGCCATCCGTTGGGCTCATTATGTTGAACTGATCTTGCTACCTAATATTATTTTCACCAATCAATCAGTTGATTACAGCCAGTTTAAATTGTGGCCATAAACAGGATTCTGAGATTTTTTGAAGGACAATGGAACCTGAATTAATTAGCATCCAGCAGAGGAAAACCAAAATCCTCCTACAAATAGAACTGAGAAACCTCGGAGCCCACAAGGACACCATTTATGGAGCAGTGGATGGGCTCTCACACACTTGCAGAGCAGGAGAGCATGGCATCCTCAGCTCACAGACACCTCTCAGGCTATGGAGCAGTTAATTCCCACACAGGAATTTATTAATTACACCTTGAAACTCTACCAAGTTACCCTGTTATTGATGCCAGCACTCAGACTGTGCTCATGCATAACTTATCTTTACAACCTGCAAGCATGAGGATTTGAAGCTTCTGTCAGAACTAATTCCAGGTTACACTTACTAGTCTATCACACACACCTCACAGAGCCAAAAGCTCTCCCAGCCTGACATTTACATGGATAAGCAGGGGAAATTCATATCAAAAGGGGAGAAAAAATATATCTGTTTTCTTCAAACTATCTTTACAGGATGTTCCATAGCTGACAACATAACAAGAGAGGATGTACAGATTGGATATTGGGAAGGAATTCTTCTCTATGAGGGTGGTGAGACCCTGGCACAGGTTGCCCAGAGAAGCTGTGGCTGCCCCATCCTTGGAAGTGTCCAAGGCCAGGTTGGATGGGGCTTGGAGCAACCTGGTATGGTGGAAGGTGTCCCTGCCCATGGCAGGGAGTGGAGCTGGATGACCTTTAAGGTCCTTTTCAATCCAACCCCTTCTGTGATTCTATGATTAAGCAACTCTCACAAAGTGAATGCTTCTCAAAGAAACACTAATATACATTGCCTTTGAAAAAGAGGTAAAAACCTCAAAAGTTGTTATTTACATGGCTGTCATTTAATGAAATAACAATAATAATTCTCACTTTTGTGGACAACAGTAACATTTGCAGTCCAAGAAATCATAAATGTCCTGTAACAGATGATGATCACCTCACTGACATGACAAATAAGAGGCATTTAGTTTTTAATGGCTTTTGCAATTTCTTTTTTCCTTATGAGAGCACCACTCTGTGTAAAGGTAAGACTAAAATGTATTTTAGTCTTCAGTACTTGGAAGCAAGTTCACACATTATTATTCTACATTAGCTTCATTTGTCAATTTGATGACTAAAGACCTACTGGCCAGATGCAAATGCTGCTTCCTAATCTTGATCCATCATGCACAGCAGCCATGGGATGTCATTCCCCACGAAGGAGGATGAATAAGGAGAGCTGCTCCATAAGGGAAGGTGCAGAGATAAACCAGATGCATTCATCACCTGGAGGAAGTTCTGGTTTCCTTGTGAGAACATTTAGTTACAGTGAAAAACCCCAACCAAACTGCCCCAGGTGCAAGATAAGCCCTGTCAGAAGTGCAGGGTTTCCCAGTCAGAAGGTGCTGGCACTGGCCTTGGCTCTGTGTGTTGAGGAGCTCTTTGCCCTCCCTTCACCAGCCACATGTGAATAGTCTGGAGAAGTCAATATGAATTTGATGCTTTACTGGATCTAGGCCAGGAAATCTAATATGCTTTATTTCTCATTTCCAGCATGTGTGCATAAGATGATATCCTTGAATTCATGCATACATAAAATAATTAACTTCTTTTTCTTCAAGTAAGCACGAGGTGAAAATAGTGAGATGTGTCAAGGGTTTGCTAATTGATGATATATTGCCTTAAATTAATTTTCTACTATTAATGTTACTTAATGGAATTTCATATTTCTTATTTGAAAAATGAGGGTCAAAGGAAGCAATAACGAGAGACAATTACAATTACCACTTAGGACCATTAATATGTAAATATATGTGTAAGTTAAGATTGTTAATTAAAGTTTCATAATTGCTGGGTATTTTTGAAGTTAGAGCCTAATAGGTTCTGCCATTATTCGTGTCTGCTTTATGCATACAATGTCAATGATTCTTACTCTTAACATACCATGAATAACAGCATGGCATTTATTTTATTAACTGATATGGCCATTAATATCTCATTATGCCATTCAAACATTTTATTCCTTTCTAAAAATACAACAGGTTAAAAAATTATATCCCTTACACACCTTCATGCATCAGCTCATCAGTCAACCCCAAGAATATCCATTGGGTAGATGTCTGTCTCCATAATCATCCAGTGAGCTTTTTCCTACCTTCCTTTGCAGCATCTGATGTTATCAACTTTAAAGTACAGATATTTTTAAAAGGTCAAGACAGAGAATGGACTTGATCCAAGAATCCCCAGCTATAGCAATCCAAAAGTCAAGAGAACTCTATCAAATGTCAAGAGAAACTGGAAAAGACTTTGAGAAATCATTTCTGCAATACTTCTAATTTATGCCATGTATGCACAAGAAAAATATTTTAATCAGTTCTAATTCAATATTTCACAAGTTTCATCTTATTTAAAACAAGTATAAACAATGAGAATTTCTTCAGTTATGGTTTCATTCTTTCATGAATTTTGCACTGTTACCTAAAACTTTGAAAGCAACACTATCCTTCAAAAACTATAATCCTAAATCATGGCCTGTATTACACAGACCATGAAAATAAAAGAAGAAATAAAACAATGCAGCCCACTTATAATCCCAGTCCATTATTCACTTTAATTTAAAAGAAATTACATGTTCTCAGAAGAATGCTGTGCATCCTTCTCACAGAAGTGTGAAAAAAAGATGATGCCTATATGATTTCTTTATATATGATTTTAAGAAATTCTTGAAAATACAGGTTTTTTTCTTTAAGGTATATATCTAGTGCAAATATTCAGTGTCTCACAGTAAAATAAAAGTTTTCAGCTTCTAAAAGTGCAAGGAATTTTCAGTTCTAAGCAAATTTCGTAGGATATAAGCAAACTAAAATCATTAAGATCTTCCTTCTCTTTGTCTTGCGAGATTTAAACTAATGCTTGGTTTAAATTAATGCTTGATCGTTTTAGGAAGGCATCAAATAAAATCAAACATTATCATCAGGTGAAACAACTTTCTTTAGCATGTATGAAGACATTTATGTAAACTATCCTCAAGCACATCCTAAGCATAAATAACTGTGTTGATACGTTGTTGCAACAACCTAAAAAATCTCCTTTTATTTCTGCATTCTCTGTTCTGCTGCAAGTGGAAGAAATGTTTTGGGCCCATGAAGAAGCAGCTCGCTTTCCAATATGCCCTTTACTCTGTAATAAGTTTGATGTGGCCTTTCTGTAGACAATTCACTCATGTCACTAGAGAAGATATAAAAAATAAATCAAGCCCAATATCTGAGCCATCTGTAATAAAGTTTTAACTACTGATCCCAGAGATATTTTCCCCATAAATTGACTCAATGTACAATTGGGATTGCTCCAAGCCTTTAAGGCTTTATCTGCTAACTGTTTGGAAATAGAGATGATAACTCCCCATAGCTGATAGAGCCAAGCAGTTAAAAAGTGTTTTAGACGGTATCTTCAAAGGCCTTGACAGAGAATCCCATAATACTCTAAATTTCTTTAGCTGTGATCTATTCTTAAATATAAACCTCTCCTTTAATACATGCTTTGGACTGCTGGAATCACTGGATGGGTTGGGAGAGGTGTTATGTTACAGCTGAAGAATACTATGCCCAAATTCCTAGAGAAACATGGACAAATCCGTGTAAAATCACAGAATCCCAGAATCATTAAGGTTGGAAAAGGCCTCCAAGGTCATGAAGTCCAACCTCCAACCTGTACCTAATCCCCACCTTGTCACTCACCCCAGAGCACTGAGTGTCACATCCAGGAGATCCTTAAACACCACCAGGGATGGGGAATCCAACACATCTGGGAAGACCCTTCCAAAGCCTGACAACCTGATCTGGGATCTTTACTTACCTAAAACACAGCTAGCCACTGTTTACAACAAAGAGAATAAAAATTAGGTAAAATGTTCATCCTTACAAGTGACACAAAAATTCTAGTTTCACCTTGGCAATGAAGGCTGGAAGTTCATGGAAAGTCTCTGCTAGGAAATGCTGTGGTAGGAAACCCAAAAAGTAATGAAAGTGTTGGTAGTCAGAATGGAATTACCTACTTGGGAAGAGAGTAGCACTCTTCTAAGCACCTGAACCACTAAAGCTGGCTGGGAAGTCACTGTTAGAAGTGAGATGAATTCACAAATTTCAGTTCCACGGAAGCTGACAAGGAAAAAATCCACTCTCATTCTAAATCTGTAATTCAAAACTTGCAATCAAGTCCAGATTTCTTTGAAGGGGAGAATTGAATTTGCTCCTTTTTTGACTTGATCTCGTTTTACTTTTTATTTGCCATGTCACTAAAGTTTATGTACGGAATTTACACTTTGATAATTAATTCAGAAGTTAAGAATTCTTAAGAGATTTTTTGTTGTTCTAAGAATTCTAAAACAATTTATAGAAGTTCAATGGAGTAGGAAGAAGATTAGGCCACCAAATGAAAGAAATGCAAATGATCTTCAAAAGCTGGCCTCCCCTCATCTTATCTTTGAGAGCAGATAAATCCACTTTGATACTAGGATTTAATAAAAAGATCAAAAAAGTCCACATGCTTATATCTGACGTTATTCAGGCAATATTGTTGTTTAAGTAGTTCTGAGGATGGAACCTCAGCCAGGGAATGTACAGCATTAGCTCTACATTTGCAGAACTCCTGGGACTGGGGGACACAGGGAAACCCAAAGTTTGAAGCTCCTGAATTCCGCTTTCTCTTTTAGAAACAAGTTTTACAATAAAAGAAGTTTACACCCTGCAAACAGCCTTTCCACATGATGAATTAGATACAAAATAACCTATACCTTAGGTTTGACAAGAAGTGGTCTGAGGGTTTCCATATGAAAAGAAAGAAGTGGGAGGGGAAAGAGACTCTGAGCCACTGTGACTCAAAGGTATGTGCACATGGCTTGCAACCATTTGCATTCATTATGAAATCAAAACAGAACAAACTCTTTTAATTTTAATGTTAAGTCCAGCATTTGTCTTGCAAATGTTCCATAAGACCCCACTGAAAACATTAATTCTATAGTTTCTTATAAAGGAAAAAAAGAGAATAAACTGAAAGAACATTCTTGAATGATAAAATGTCTGAGAGATGTAGTGGGAATTCTTCACGTAAGATGTATTCTTCTTTAGGGAACAGGTGTAGATGTAAACAGATAGGCTTATAAAAGTAGAATTGGCAGCTCCACAGATAGCTGCTTTCTTTTCTATATGATTTTTCAGACTCACCACGGTATTCAGGACCACTCTGCTTAATTATTCTTAACATTTTGCCCATTTTATATGCCCACAATATAATGGGCTAATATAAAAATAATGTGAGCAAACTGCAGTTTAAATATCAATGGAAACAATGCATTTTATTCCAACAAAACACTTCAAGCAGGAACTGCCTATTTTATGAATATCAGTCCATCTGTTCACAATAGCTCCTTTGGAAGTATTTGTTTTGCTTAAAAATATCCAAACTGATTATGTCTGTGGCAGTAGATGGGCTGAGCTGTGCTTGCTGCTTTTAGATCAATGAGCATATGAAGGTGCTCTTACTTTTGTTGGGCCAGAACAACAGAAGACATGAAATGTTTGAATCCCAGACTAGAGCACCTCCTCTGTGAAATCAGGCTGAGAAACTTGGGAGAAGGTTGCGTGGAGATCTCAGAGCCCCTTTCAGTATCTGAAGGGGCTACAGGGATGCTGAAGAAGGACTCTGTCAGGAACTGGAGTCACAGGACAAGGAGAGATGGGTTAAAACCACCAGAGAACAGGTTTATGTTGGATATTAGGAAGAAATTCTTCCCTGTGAGGGTGGTAAGGCCCTGGCACAGGTTGCCCAGAGAAGTTGTGGCTGCCCCATTCCTAGAAGTGTCCAAGGCCAAGTTGGAGCTGCCTGGGATAGTGGAAAGGGTCCCTGTGCACAGCAGAGCTTGGAATGAGATGAACTTTAAGGTCCCAACCTAAACCAGTCTGTGATTCAGTGATTCTGTGTTCCTCTTCTGGGGAGGCTGTGCCCACTGCTGTGTTTCCATGGTGATGGCCATGCTGTACTGGGGTACAGTTCTGTCCCCCACCAATGGTAAGAGAAGAACAGATCAGATCACACAGGAGAGAAGTCCAGTGCAGGACACTGTGAGTTCATGCACACATGGTACACCAGTGCCCACAGCACAGATGACAAAATCACACAAGTAATTTGACCAGCAGCATGGGATCTACCATTTCCCAGGGGCAGGATCCTAATGGCCACTCTGCCAAATCTTCACACAAAGACCAACCCCACACACCTATGGGGTAATTTTTGTGAAAAAACCCTCCTTGTCCAGCCTTTAGTACATCATTCTGTAGAGCCCAAAAAGATCATGAAGATGGATGTTAAGAGCAAAACTGTGCAGAACCACAGGACCATAATCCACACATACTTGTACACAAGGTGGATGTCAGCTCTGTGTTACGGGTGTGATTGTGCTCTCAGCTATGGAACATCCCAGTCTGTGTCATTTTGAATGCCCTGAATTATTCATTCACTTCAGTATTACTCAAAGTTATAATCGCAGAGAGCATCAGGACAAATCACAGAAGTGAACATCAAATGTAAGAACAGAAGAGCTTTTATAGCAGCAAAAGGAAAGTAACAACAGAAAACAAATGAGCAAGGAATGAAAAGGAATTATTATAAAATATGTACCAGAGCCCTGGTTAGTGTAAGAGTTTGAAGCAGGCAGCCCCAGGAGCTCTCAGGCCAGCAGCAGGCACGTGCAGAGATTTAAACTCTCAAGGCTCTCAGTGAAGATGTGTTTGGAAAACTTCACAGAGCTGGGATGCGTGAGCTAACCAACCACTACCAGACAGAGCAGCCTGCTGCAGGTTCAGACTGTATCTTCCCAGCTGGGTGCCCTGCAGTGTGGCAGGAGATGCCCTACACAGACAGTACAGTGCTTGCTGGCAGGGGCTGGCTTGGTTGGACTACAGAACAGCCACTCAGAGTGTGCTGCAGTTTCACAGAAGTCAGGAAGGGGAGGTCACAGGCTCAGACTCCTCTTCCCTTGGAAGGACCAACACTGAGACTCAAGACATCCTCCACCTTGGCCCACAAAGTCTAAGACTGCCACAGAGAACCTGCTGCACAAGGTACACAATGCCATGAGGTTGCTCAGCACTTCCCAGCAAAGTGTTGGCCTTCTCTCCAAGCATTGTGTGTACCTGCCAGCTGAGGTTGTGGGCAATATTTCAGGACAGCATCTTTTCTTCATTAGCTGAGGGGTTTTGAATGAGGTGATGTTCAATAATTTCTATGGGCTTGGTTCTTCTTATCGATTTCCTTTTCCATTTCCTTTCCCTATGATTTGTTCTGAGGACAGGGAAGAAGTGTTCATTATACTCAATAACCTTCTGTTTACTATGCCTGCAATACCCCAACAAGCATCAGAGCTGTCTACTAATTTACTCAAATAAATATGTTAATTAATAAATAAAAATTAGCAGAACATTACATAAATCACAATACCTGCATCACAAGGCTCAGCAGTCTCAGATTCAACCACTCCACATCAGATGCAGCAGCTGGAACAGGAAGGCTGTGAGTTTCTCAAGCCAGGTTATTCACTCATTCCTGGCATTTGGAGCTGCTCAGGGAAGAAGGTGGAGGAGCCTCCTCAGCCACAGTGCTGAGTGAGGCCAGCACTGGTACAGATCTGCCCTGCTTGGGGTCTGACTCAGAGGCTTCATCTGCTTAAATGAAGCCCATTATTTTGCTGGTCCATCAGCCAATGACTCCTAATTGTGCCAGTGCCTAAATTGAGCTTGCAAGCACAGCTAAAATACTAATCATTAATTTCAGTCATTCATAAATGCCTGTTATGCTATCAGATATATTCCAAATTCCACTCAGGATGACTGGCTAGGACAAGGAATTGAAGGGAAAAGAATACACAATAGAAAATAAAACCCCTCAATACTGGACACAAAATGGAGAGGACTAATTCCACTGATGTAAGGAAAGACCTGTTTGGCCAAATACACATAATTAACAGCTGTGACTCCAGTCTGGAACACAGAAAGGGATGATCCTGAATAAAAGGGTGTTATCAACTACTACTACTACCACAGTTCTGGCAAGGAAGCCAGGGAAGGCAGTGGATTTAACAGACGTTTTAAGTTCCTCCTTTTTTCGTGGACTGCAGGGTAAAATTCTCATATTCAGTGAACCTTGCACTCCAAGAGCAGTGTTAACAATTAACTCCTAATTTTAACATCCAACTTCAGATGCACATCAGCTGAGCAACCAAAACACTTTCTATTATACAAATAGATGTCTTTGTTTGAAGGAATTGCTGACTCATTCCTTTAGTGGGAATAGCCATCCATTCCTTTAAAGATGAGGTCATACAAAGTAAACCAGGTGACCCATATAGCAATAGCTTAAATCCCTCTCATCTGTGATGGATTCCAAAGGCACTTGTGCATTATTCCAACCATCCCCAAGCAGCTGCAATGCAATCAGGCAGATCAGTGCAGAGAGCTGACTGCTTTTGTAACTCCTGACACACACCCTGAAGAGGCTGGCTTAGCTTCTTAACAGGAAACAAAAGTCCAAAACCTTAGAATGGGGTGATTAAATATTTGCCAGAAGCAGAAAGTATTCAAACAGGAGTTTAATAAAACATTAAATATGAAATTAACTGAAATTGCTCCTGAAGTAACTGCTTAACCTGGTCCAAGGAACAGAGAAATGGAAGGTGGCAAATGTGAAAACAACTTCTGAAAAGAGCCTGAGAAACTGCCAGCTGGTACCTGGGATTTATTTACAGGTCTAATAAACTCAGCTGTATAATAAGGAACAGATTGAGTTTATTGAGCATGGGGAAATGCAATACCACAGTGAAGAGTTATCATGCTTTTAGAGCACAAAGCACAGATCAGAAATTTGCTCTTTGATGGTGTTGAGAAGCACAGGAGTAAGGGTGACCTGACAGACATAAGATACTTCAATCCCCAACAGTTTTGATGATCAGAAGTGGGAGGGGGGAAAAATGGAATCTTTCCAGTAGGACATAGTGAGAAAAATACAGATGACCAGAAGAATGTGACATTTATTCTGGGACCTGTGCTAGTCAGCACATCAATAATTTATCTTTCATAAAGCATGTGAAGGTGAACACTGAGAATATCAAATTATTAATGTTTTTCAAGACAACAGCATGTTTCACAGAATGATTGAAGAATCTCAAGATGCTACTGGATTAAGTAATAAAAAGGCAAATGAAACTGAATTCTGAGAAACATTAAATTATTAAAATAAACAAAAGTATTCTTAATTATACAAATCCAACGAAAGATGGTAAACTAGCCTTTGTCATTCAAGACAGAGATCTCCCAGCCATCATGGAGACTTCTCTGAAAACATCAGCTTGATATAATGTCAAGATTTAAGACTGACGTGGAAAATACCCCATAAGCTAGAAAAGAAAATAAAAAAACCTCACTAGGCCTCTATTAAAACCCTGAATTAAGCACATGTTGAAAACATCATACCAGACTCATCCCTCTTCTCCATTTTTAAAAGAAGTACCCAGAATAAGATTTACAGAAGGGCAACAAATGAAGAAAGAGGAGGAATGGCTTATGTATTCAAGAGATTAAATAGACACAGACTCTTCAGCTCCACAAAGAGAGCAGGGAAGTTGTGCCAGCAGGAAGAGGTTGAACAAGGAACAATTATTCAATAATTCCCAGACTATGAGAATCAGAATGTATCATTAAGAGATTTAAAGCACAGGCAGGGAGGTACTTTCTCATGGCTATGGGATCTGCTGGAAATACAAAGAAATGCCAAACCAGAAGTTTAACAGAGGAGACATCCATGAACATTGAAGTGCATGAGGATCCAGTTCTGGGAGCCCTGATCCACAGAGAAACCACAGCATTTCCTCACTCTGGGTTTATCTGTTTGCCCTCAGCATCACCTGCTGCCCAGTGCCAGAGCTGGGACACTGCCACAACAGACCAGAGATGCTCTACTTTTGCTCTCCTGTGTTTGCAGGCGGTCATTGAGGTATTGCACACATATTCATTTGCAATATAAAATGTCAAAGGAGGAAATGATGTTTGACATGAACCCAGCATTAAAGAATTCACTGTCATCACGACCTCCTTGGCTTTATTCTAGAAGGGGGAAAAAAAGGATTAAGATATTTCCTTTTTTCACTCAGTTTAGTTTAAGAAGACTGAAAGCAAGTAGATTTTACCCTACTCCCCAAAAGCATGTGATGCTCAGAGAGATAACAGCTCTACATAAAAGGTATTTTCACGAGTTAAAAGACAGGCAAAGAAATAAAGGACATTCATTCCAGTGTTAAAAAACCCCAAACAAACAGCTCAAATATGCAAGTCAGGCATTGGAGGCTGTTTATAGAACTTCTTTCCTTGCTTATTTTCCCATTCATCATTATGTATAATATTTTGCCACAGAAAAAGAAAGAGAATTAAAGTACTTTATTTAGTTGCCCAAAAGTTTCAATACAAAAACTCTTTCTGCCCAGGAAATGACCATGAGCTTGCTGGTGGGAGCCTTTATAAAAAGACAGGCAATATTTATGAGCAGTTGAAGGTTTCCTAGTGAATATCCATCTGGACAAAGTGGGTATGCAAGCTTTGCACTCTCTCTCTTTCCTAGGTCAGTTATCTAATTCTAAAATTGCATCCAATTTTCTCTGAGGAATAGCTCTGCATAAGTGTAAGTTAAATGCCTCAAAGGCATCTAAATCAGGATTTTCTTAGTAGTGGAATAGCCTTTAAAACAAATTAAAATCATGCTTTCATGATAAAAGGGGATTTTGTCTCAGGCTTCAAATTCCTTTCAAGGAAATGGGTTTACTTTGTACCCATGCAGGCTTGACAAGAGGAGGCTGCACATCCTGTGGTGGGAGCAATTGGTAGCATTTTTCCCTTTGCAGCAAAGATGCTGCCAGGCAACTGCAGAGATGCCCTGAACTTTGTCTCACTCACCTTCCTCCACCTGCCCCTTGAAATGCAAGCAGGACTCCCAGATTGGCCCATAAAAAAATAACAAGCACATCTAGGACATCTGTATGGAGATTATATTGTTAATCAATACATTTTGCATAGCCCCATGGATCACTTGTTATTGATGATTATGCATTTTACCTCCTGTGACAATTTGTTAATAAAATAAAAACAAAAAAGGCTAAAGACAGCATACTTTTAATTCAAAGATGATTTCTTTCTTGAAAAGAGGTGCCACTTTCCAAGCCCTGAAAAGACCTAGCTCATTCATATATTCCATTTACCAAGTGGAAGAACTGTTCAAGGAATCAAAACTTTCTTGGTAATCACAATACAGGTATCTAGAGGTGAATAATTTTCTTTTAGACTTCGGTTACTTTTAAAAATGAATATTGGAAAAAGAGCAAGTTTGCTATAAAGGTAAGTTTTGAGTTACTGAAAGTGTGTTATTCAAACTCAGCATGGACTGGCATAGGTTTACCCCTACAAAGGAGAAAGCTAAATGCTGGTTATGGACAGTTTTAAATATTTATTTTTTTTTTTTTTAAATGAAACTGTCTGACATTTCATCTCCAAGTTTTAATACAAAATATGAAATACTTTGCTTTTAAAGAGGGAAAAGAACAGTGGGTGAACCAACCAAGTTCCCTAAATTATCCTTAAGTTTGAAACAACATACTTGAGTTACTTAGGCAGTCACAAGAACCACTTTTTTCTCCAAAGCATCCCAGCCCCTATGTACTCTCTCCTCCCTGCTTCCCTTAAACAAAGCTGCCCAGTTCTTTGTTTTCCTAAGTGTGTTTTCTCCACTCCCAACACAAGTCTGAGTCAGCCCACAAAGCTCCCAGCTAACTAATGACTTGTGATTATTGATGAACTTATGTTTAATTTTGGCAGTGACAAAGATGCAAATGGCTGTCCCCTCAAAGATTCCTTGACCTATCCAGTCATTGGCAGAGAATGCCATGGCCATTCCATCTTCCATATTTAACACATAGAAAGGACACACAAATACTAAACCTATATTTCAAAAATCCCTTTCTTTTATTACAGGATATGAATGATGAATACAGTATTGATCCACTCTTTACATACAGATGCTGTACTCAAAACACAGGACCTGGAGAGCTGTCAATATTTAAGAGAAGCTTTCATGGAAGAAAGGCTGTGATGACTTTCAGAGGTCCTTCATCCCTGACTGTCTGCAGGAGTAAGTTAATCAGGAGATGAAGCTCTTGTATCTAAGCCAGGCTTGGGATGGAGCTGTGCAGTCTGAGTGAAAGTAAGGAGTTCTATTCTATCACTGTAAATACATTCAAAGGGGGAATTTGCTAATTGCAGCACTCTGTGAGCTAGAATTAATATAAACAATAAATATAAAATAGAATCCATGAACCTGGTAAAGCTACCAAAGCAGTAAATGCTAGAGAAGAGATGTTGAATACGTTAGCATTTTAAGACTTGTGTCTAGTTAAAACGAGATTAGAAAAAAGCCAACTTCTTGCAAGCCATTTTAATTCAGTTTGTGGATAGCTGCTGGAGAATCAAAATTTTGATCAGTTATGCCCCACTTGGGATGCATAAAGCTCCAATTTTCAGTTTCTGTTAGTTTAATACAAGGATGGCAAAAATCATGTGGACATTCCCTTCATTTACTCTTGGAACAAACAATTTGCTCATCACCATGTTTTGGCTGTCTGCCTGAACTACTGAAACTGTTGCTTCTCCTTGAAGAATAACATTTAACCAGTCAGATAATAACCCAGTCAACCTGGGGTCCTCAAAAAAAATCCCTATCAGGTCAATATATTGCTCTAATGAGGAACAACCCTGGCTTCCAGAACATTGTTTTTTATGTGGGAAGTCTGCAGGCAAGGGAGATGGGAATATTCAGAACTACAGCCTGTACTTGAAAAAGGCTGGCTCTATTAAATAGCTGTCCATCTCCTGGCACTCCAGGGAAGGAAGCATGCCCCTCTAACAAAGATGAAGGGAATATCAATGGGGCTAATCTCTTCAAAGTGCTCAGCGCTCAAAGCAATCGCCTGCAGTAGCACAGTCCCCACCCTCATTAGCTCAGCAAACACAGCCAGAGACAAAACACTATCTGCAACCAGGGCAAAAAATGTAAAATACAGGGGTTCCAAGCCACTTCTCTTTCCTTTCCAAAGGACAAATATTTCACACATTTTAAATTATATCTGTACCGAAAATAAAGTCGTATATTTTAAGAATCCCTTTTCTTTCCCTTCCAGCATATTTAAATATTGTGGCGTTTGCTCGTATTGAAAAATGGTCATGACACAACAGAAATACTGCACAGCACAACTCTCCTCCTGATCAACAAAGGGGGGAAATTCATTGCCAGCTTTTTCCCTTTGGCAAACTGCAACAGTCAGAAATAAGGAGAGTGATGGTTTCATACCCCACGAAACAAGGAGACAAAATGATCTGTCAATCAGCTCATATTTGTGTAAGTCCAATCTCCCCATTACCTTCAAATTAAAGAATTTTTATAGTGTGAATGAGAAAAAATGGCACACAGCAGCAGAGAGGGAAGGAGTGAGAATTATGAGACAAGGAATTACTGTTGAATAATTCAGTCTTCCAGCACATCCTTTTATTCCCATGCTGACCATAGGAGTAATTAAGGATGGTCAACAGACGTTGTAAGCGCTCCTGAGGGAAAGAAGCTGACAGGGACGTCTTGTTGATCTGACTTCCCAGGCTAAGCAGCATGGTCAGGGCTGGAAAATAGGTCAGGGATTGTGTAAACTCACACCATGCCGGAATCTCTCCAGGGAGCCCACTAATGGATTCACCACTGCAAACACATGGTCTGGGCAGGCTACCCAGGGACAAAACATCAATATTGGGGCAGTGTTGAAGAGCACACAGTTGGGGCAACAGCATCTGCTCTGCCAAAGCTGAGACTTCAGCTTGAGGCACAAAGCACAAAACCTTTTTCCCAGTGTGGCTGAGGTGAACCAGCCCACCAGTACTCCTTCTATCCAAGTATCACTTTTGAAAATCTTTGGCTTGCTTAAAAACAGCTTTGTCAACAAAAGGACCTGAAAGTTTATCTCCCATCCATCATTTTAAAATACGGATGCACATTCAGACACAGACCAAACATATCACAGGCTTTAAAGAGAAGTTTTATACAGGGATACTCAAGTTAAACTAAAGAGAAATAGTAAAAAAGAGGGATGGACAAGACTAAGGAGAAATGGAGAGCCACTACTGCTTGAAATTTGCCAAAAAGGGCCTGACTTTGGTGTTCAGCCCAAGGAGGGAGGGAGGGAGGGAGGGAGGGAGGTGGTTTCCTCCCAGCCGAAATAAGCAGAGTTCATCAGCTTACTCACTGCCCTGCCGAGCAGGGCGTGATGGGAGTAATTCAGGGTGCCTGGCACCTGCTGGAGCAGGGAGGCTGGCTGGCAACCATAAACCCACAGTCAACCTTGAGGCCTGCCCTCAGTGCAGACTGTAAATANGCAGGAAGGCAGGAAGGCAGGAAGGCAGGAAGGAAGGAAGGAAGGAAGGAAGGAAGGAAGGAAGGAAGGAAGGAAGGAAGGAAGGAAGGAAGGAAGGAATTTTCCCTGACTACTACTTGGCCAGTTTCTGCAGAGAACAGAGGAGGCACACACAGATCAGATACACAGCCCTGACACAGCACTTGGACATGAGCTGAAGCCAAGAAGAAAGGGAAGATGAACTAAAAGTGCTGATTATCAAATAATAAATGCCAAACTAAGATACACAGGTGGCTGCATTTGTGTTCATTAAGCAAAATCTGTGAGAATGTGGATCAATTATATTTAAAAGAGACCATGTGAATCCTTAGTTCCTATAAAAAGGTGGGTAGGGATGCAGTGAAAACACACACATCTTGGAGTGCTGACCATAGCAAAGCGAGCAGTTCTGAAGGGACAAACATTAAGCAATTCTTGATGGGAGCAAGGACAGGAACATGTGATATACAATTATAAATGCATTTGAGAAATGCCTGAATGAGAAGCCAAGTAGGAAGCAAAATAAGTCTCAATTGTCTATGTAAGGAGCAAATGTTTCAAAGGTTTGAAAGATGTGTTTCCAAATCAGGCTTGGTCACTTTGCTGCCCTGTCAGGAGGAGTTATAGCACTGTAGCAAGTTTGAACTGAGTAGTAACCAGGACTGGGAGTGAAAAGGCAAGTGTCAGGACAAATCCAAAGAATTATACTCCTCCTGCATCCCCTGTTGCTTCACCAAAACAATTGGGATAATGGGGCACAGCCCGCAGGGAAAACAAGAGAAGAAGAAACCAGGAAGGGGGAAGGAGAGGTGTTTGGTTCATGCTGAGACTGGGGAAGAGGGAGAAAAAGCACTTACTTTAACAATTGTTTAATTCTTCATGTTTTTTTTTTCTCAACACCCAGAATCAGTGATCAGAAGGTTGTGCTAATTGGCAAGAACTTCAATCAAGTAAAAATTACTCAAGTTGAGGCTGTATTGCATGTGACAGCCTATACATAGTCAGAATTGAGGCAGGAACTCAGGCATTGAACTGCAAGGGGAAAAGCACCCTAAGGAATCAATTGATGTTATCAAGTAATCTGCCTTGGAGATTAAAGAACACAGAGCAATAAAGTATTGTAATGAAAAAAGCTTCTGAGTCAGAAATGGGAGGCATAGGGAAAAATACACATTAATGTCAGCACATAATTGCTCTATGTGGACAAAATCAGATGCCTCTAAAAAGATTACTGCTAAATTCTGTGCTAGAGGATTCTTTTCCCATCAAGGCTGACTTTAACTGTAATCAAAAGGGAGACAAACACAAAAAGCAAGTTCCAGAAACTGCAAAACAAATGGGATAAAGGGTAAAGACCTTGTCCTGCTCCAGTTCTCTTTGTACGAGGACACAGTGGCCACAGTCACCTCCTGAGATCTGCAAGTTGCAGGTGCACCCACTGCTGATTCAGCCTCTAATTCCAAAATCCACTGTAGGCTTCCCAGCAAAGGAGAGTTTCTTCCATTCTAGAAAAATCTCCACCCTACCAAGATGAGGCTTTATCTCCTCAGTGCCACTTAAGGGGTATCAATTAATCAAAAATGTGAAGAAAAGCAGGAAAGAAGGAGAAAGAAACACCTGACTCTGTCACCTCAACACCAGCTTGCCTTTGCAGTCAATACACCAACCAAAACTGAAGAAATCAAAGATAAAAATGAGAGGGCATCTCACTGCAAGATCAATTTGCAAGGACTACATCTGCCAGTTCTGTTCTGAGCACACAAATTGTTACCAGATTAGGGATGTGAAAACTGTAATTTTGGAACTTTACCTGATGTCTCAGTATCACTGGAAATTCTAATCATCTGAGCTCTGGTCTCCATACCTGCATCCCTGTGGGGATCACTTGTGGCTTTAACATCATCAGTATTAGCCCAAATAAAATCAAGTGCAAATATTGGAAGTGCTCCAGCAATGACATCCCAGAAATCCTGTCAATAATTCTGTGTTCAGCAAAAGGGTGGGTAATATAGAGAAGAAATTTTATCTCTGCTATTTGACACCAAAAACAACTGCAGAGGAACAGCAAACAATTGCCACCCATTGGACCAATGTTTGTCTCATAGTAATGGTCCTGTGCGATGTCATGTGATGTTTAATTAAGCAAATTAAGGTTCCTTTTAGAGAGCAACACTGAGCAGTTGCCCTGACCCCACCACGGCTGACAGTGGTACCATCTGTTCACTGTCAGTGTGTCTCCTGCATCCCTTGAATTGTTGTCTCCTAAAATAAACAACTTGTATCACAAGATAATCTTGATCCTGCCATTTCTCAACTTTCACATTCATTTACAGGTTTTATATTATTTTAATCTACTTTTCCTCAGAGCAAGACATGCACCTCTAGCCCTTGGGGATGGTCAGAAACATGGTAAGGCTATCTGTTCATACTGAGAGCTACACAGCCCAGCCTGGATGGAAGCAGGTTAAATGTTAACACCTTAATGTATCTCCAGAGCTCAAAATAAAGCAGTGCATTTTTCCAAATATTATTTGCTTGCCCTCAGCTTTACTGTTACTGCTCTTGATTTTGGATTGTTGCTGTCAAGCAGGGCTTGTTTGGTTTGTTTGTTTTAATGTGCTGTGACAATAAATAAATACATCATAGCACATAAGCTGGAATCTTCTGCACCTTCTCTTACATATGCAATGCTGAGTTGTGATTAATCTTATTTACATTTTCTAAACAGCAACTGGAAACAAAAAAGGTGGTGACAAGAGGGTGCTCCAGGGATGCATGAATGCTACACAAGAATATATGCACATGGAGATGCTGGTTAACTTGCATATAAAAACATAAAAGTGAATTTAGTTTAAAAATTAGTTATGCTATGGTCCACCCTGCACAGGAACTCTGGCCAACCCGAACAGCAACTGGATCACCGGAGCCAGCAAGGCCCATCCCCAAAAGTGCCATCGAGAGAACCCCAGGAACTCACAAACTCCTCCTTTGGGAAGCGCCTCCCACCTGGTGCATGTCATACCCACAAAGGTAACACCACTCAAAAACAAAAGGTAAGATGTGCTTGTCTACACTACATTTGCAAAGATAATGACTTGAAAACAATACAAAAGAAAGCAAAAGAAATCCTTCCAGTAGCTGGGGCCTTCCTATCTCCAACCTCAATCTCATTTGCTGATACTGCCAAACTTTTCATAAACCTCTTCTATCATTATTAGCTTTAATTTAAATAATTACTGGGCAGAAAAAACCCGTGCTCAACCATGGCTCTCTAATCTAGTAATTAAATCCACCTGTAAGAGCTGAAACATTTGTGTCTCTGACTATTAATGCAGTCAAGTATTTTATATTGGGTGGTACAACAACAGCCAGAGAGACTGAGGGATACAGCTAGAAACTGAGCCATGTTTTGATAAGGAAAATCAATCCAAGCTGCTCCACAGGCAGAGGCCCTGATTGAGGCAGATGCCCCATTCCCACCTGGCTCTTAAACACAGGTTATATGTTATCTGGTCTATCCCTCTTGCAGCAGGTACAGGATGTCTCAGCCAGGGTATATGCCTATCTTCAGCCAGCTGGAATTCCATCCTGTTGCATTCTGCCTCTCTGTGATCATCCACCCCAATTTGATATCTCTCTTGTGTGGTTATTCCTGCAGAGAAAATTTTGGATTTTGTCCAAATGATGGACAAATGTGCCTATTTAGATTACCTGAAGCTGATAACCTTTCTAAGGGAAAGTTCCCATCTGGCAGAAATATTGCAACTGCCTTTTTCAGGGATTTCTCTGGAAATGATCCAACATTATACACCAGAAACTAAGATGTGAAACTTCTTCAACTCCTCCTGAACAAAAAAACCAGCTCTTATTCTAAATTACTCACATAAATACAATAGTGATTAAACTTGTCTTTGGGAAGCTGTCCAAAAATGGACAGTGTCAATGCATTTTTTCTCCCTTGGAAAATGCAAATACCTCATTTAATGATACAGCAGAGAGATCCATGAAATCACTACACAAATAATATGGAATTTGATGTCAAAGTTTTCTGCCAAGTGACTCAATGTATTGATAATATGCATTCCACAGTATGTGAGTCATTATTACAAAACACCATCCTTTTTCTTTAATGATTCTTTATTATCTCTCATATTCTATCAAAGCTTTATTTTTCATGAACATGTAAATGTATACTTATTTTTCAATGTGCCTATATATATATATTATGTATTATTGTATTATATCATCTTGCACTAGCTTTGAGTAAAACCATTTCCTAAAATAGGATCTAATTTTGTGCTGCAACATGAATGCTTGTCTGTGCTTTGGAACTGAAGATTGTTTTAAAACAAAAATGTTTTAGAATAGCCCCTCTTCAAAAGAAAATGCAGTGTGCACTTACAGTATTGCTGACATGGTAATACATGGTTGATGATGAAAAATAACTGGTTAATTCAATTCCTTGTGCCTAGTAAGCAGCCCTGTCAGCACGATGAAGTTCTGATGCAATTATAAGAGGACTCTGTAAGATTGGTTATGAAAAGCAACTCCAGAATTAGCAAGTAAAAGAACAAACAGTAATGGAGAATAAACGTGACTGAAACACAAGTAATCTCACTAAGTTTTTTACTCCTATTGATCAATTCTGTATTTTATGTAACACTGTTGCAATTAATGGTACTTTTTGTTATCATGCATTTTTCATTTTATATAAATGGAGCAGTAGTCCAAGTTGGCAGTTTAGCCCATAGAAAACAAATGTACTGATCTTTGGCACAATCAGGCATTTCTTCTTCAAAATAAACACACCTGTGCTGCTTCACACATGCTATCTGGCTCCAGATCTAGAGAGGGATTAGAGAGATTTCAAAACAAACCTTGTCCGAGGGGGAAATGTTGTTTTAGAACCCTACCAGAGCGATCAAAGGCGACATGGTTGGCAGGATGGGGACCTGCATCGATGGACAGAATGGAGACCAACTTCCGCAAGTCCCAGAGCTTCATCACGCCGGAGGAGTCGCAGGAAGCAATCGTATCCCCCTGCCAGAGATGGAAACAAAATCAAGGCACTGCTTCTGTATTCCTGCCAACATCAAAGCCTGTAGTGTGGGGCTGGGCAGCCAGACACAGCAACTGTATAGAAAGAGAGAAGGAAAGAGAGGAGAGAAGGAGAGAAAGAAAG
>VZRX01018600.1:109403-131095 GCA_013398075.1 Notiomystis cincta | reverse complement strand
CCCTCCCTCCCTCCCATCCGCGCTTTCACTCCCTCAGGGAGCCGCTGAAGGAGCTTGGGCTGGGGCTGGCCTCGTGTCTATCCAAGTAACAAGGTCCAGTTTTCACTAGAGCGCCTGGCACCGGCTGTGGTTGTTAAAATTGTGGGTCACGGCTAAAGATCTGTAGGTGCTGTCCACGTCCATGTCCGGCTGTATTGCCAAAGCAAAACGTCACTGGAGGTATGGGTGTAAGCTCTGCTGCAACAACCCCACCCTTCTGGCATGGAGTTTGTATCTAAAGTGGGGTGGGCGGATCATTTGAGCTCTTTTTACTGTTAAAGTTTTGCCAGTGGACAAAAAATGATTTCAAAGAAATGGGTTATATTCAGTGCTTGCAGCCTTCCATGTACGTGTACTCTACGTCGGTGAGTGCAAAACTCAAGCTGATTTTAAACAACACCTACGGCCTAAATTCATAAGGCAGCCCAGATGTTACAGCCATTATTTGTGTAATGCACACCGAGTCCCTGCAGCTCAAAGTTAACCTGCAGTGGAGCAGGACATGGCAGGCAGGACTGTGTGCTTGGCGTGGTTTTCACTCCCTTAGTTCGCACATACCATCCTAGAAGTGAATCTTACATTCAAGAAATAAAGTCACTAAAATATACTGGGTTTGGGTTTATTTACTCCTGAATTTAACATTTTTACATTTGCAAGTTTAATATGAGGATCTCTTTCTGTCCCTAAAAGGAATATATATATATTTCTGTATGCACTAGTGTGCTTACTATTGCAGTGCAGCTTTAGAGTAATACCGGATATTACAATTACTCTTCACTGTTTTTTCTTTTTAATAACTATTACAAAAACCCCATATGTTGCATCTACACAGGAGGATCCTGTTATACTTTACAAGGACTGAGGAAAAAAACGTGGACAGTATGATATGCCCATCTGTGCCTTGGAATTAGAGCATATCCATCAGGTCACAGCATTGGGTGGAAACACAGAGACTTACTGTTTGCAAGCACAGCTTTCCATAGAAATGAGCAAATGCTCTTCCCTCTGCCTCTATGTCAGTTTTAGGCAGATTTCTAAAGTCTTTCCCCCTTTGCTCTAAACATCACAGACAAATCATGTGCTCCAATTAGTTCTGATATTGGTGTTTATTTCTCTAAGTAAACAAAGCACTATGTTGGGAGTTTCTTGCTTTGTTGGAAATCCATCCTCCTTAGTTAATTTTTTTTGTGGATAGTGTCCTCATGATTCCTCTGTCTGTCTGTCTGTCTGTCTCTCTTCCCCTCTCTCTCTCCCCACATTACATTCAATACAATTCCAGTATAGGAATTCTTCAAAAATCCCTTGCTTGGTTTGCCATCCCTTCAGAAGAGATTTGAATGCAACTCATCTAGCCTTGCTGTTGCACAAACCTGTGAGTTTTCTGTGTATTTAAGTGGGTCTTGCATTTGTTTTTTTAGAAATGAAGTATTAAAAAATAGTTTTCCTGGGAGGTGGGACAAATGCATATTTTGTTAACATTTTGATTGCAAGAAGGTAATCCAGTTAATTGTTACTTACAAATGTGTAGTTAAAAGCAAGTCTACCAGAAGAAAAACAAATCGATTTTGAATTCCTATAAGCAATATTATTTGCAAGCAGTATTATAGTGTTAGGCTTGGATGTCTTTTTTTACCTTGAGGACATGGACTGTTTGAAGTTGGATTTGTCAGTGGAAACAGGCTGGAACTGTGCAGGAGAGGGGAATGAGTCTTACTCTGAAAAATACCTCCTTGGCACTGATGAAGCCGTAGCTGGATTTATGTTTGAAATCGTGTTTTAAATTTTATGTCCTTGAGAGTTTTTTCCTAGATGTTTGCTGAAGGACTAGTTACTGTTTGTTTGTTTGTTTTTTTGTTTTTTCTTTCTGAAGCAGTTTAGTGGATTGTCAAGTTGTCTTGGAAAAAATCCCGGAATAACTCATCAAGAAGATGTTTAACATTTTTCAGTATCAGCCTTTAAGACTAATAACCCAAACCAGTCTTTCTAGTACATGTTTAAAACTGATGCTTTCAAGACCTGTTACATTTGCACAGATATGGAAGTCATGGTTCTCAAGTCATTCTCTTCTTGGAAAGAAAAATATTATCCTGGTGGGACCTCCAGGTGCTGGGAAAACAACGATTGGGAGAATAGTAGGCCAGAAACTGGATTGCCCTGTCATAGATATAGATGATGATGTCCTTGAAAAAAACTGGAATATGAGTGTGTCAGAAAAACTGCAGGACGTTGGTTATGAGGAATTTCTAGAGGAGGAAGGAAAAGCCCTGTTGAAATTCTCAGCATCTGGAAGTGTAATTTCCCTCAGCGGGTCCAATCCAATGCATGCTGCTGGAATGCAGCACTTGAAGAAAAATGGGATAGTTGTGTATCTGGATGTGCCCACAAGAGTCATTATGAGCAGGCTGAAATCAAAGGAAATGGATCATATTGTGGGCCTGTCTCCTGGTGTTTCTCTCAAGGACATACTTCAGTTTAGGAAGCAGTTCTACAAAAGGTGGTTTGACATCCGTGTTCTTTGTGGAGGGGACATTGCAGCAGAGGTTATAGCAGAGAAGGTACTTGATGCTGTGAAGAGATACCAAGACTCGGAACTGGAAACTTTCATTTCAACCAGGTGTGGTAGGGCTGGAAGGAGTACAGAAGAAGACTCTCATAAATTGTATTTCAGTGATGTTGTTACTCAGAGTTTAGCCGTTGATGGAGGACTCTTCGTTCCTGAGAGAGGACTTCCAAAGTTCACTGCTGAAGAATGGCAAGGTCTGATAGAAGCAACTTACATTGAAAGAGCCCAGGTGATACTAGAAAGATTCATACATCCTGCTGATATTCCTGCATCTAAGCTGGCAGAAATTATTGAAACTGCTTATGGAGAAAACTTCAGTTGTTCTAAAATTGCCCCAGTTAGGCATCTGGCAGGCAATCAGTTCCTTCTTGAGTTATTTCATGGACCAACAGCATCATTTAAAGATTTTGCATTGCAGTTGGTGCCACATTTATTTGCTTACTGCATTCCCAGAAGCTGCAATTACTTGGTTCTGGTAGCTACTTCTGGGGACACAGGGAGTGCTGTTCTAGATGGCTTTAGTCGTCTGCATGACACTGACAAACAGAGAATTGCTCTGGTGAATTTTTTCCCTGAGGATGGGGTAAGCCCAATTCAAAAATCACAGATGATTGGCTGTCAGAAAGAAAATGCTTGGTCAGTGGGTGTCAAATCTGATTTTGATTTTTGCCAGACTGCTATAAAGCAAATCTTTACTAATTCTGATTTTACTGGCTTTCTTACAGTAGAATATGGAACAGCTTTAGCTGCAGCAAACTCCATAAACTGGGCACAGCTTCTTCCTCAGATAGTTTATCATGCCTCTGCATACCTTGATCTTGTTCATCAGGGTATTATTTCTTTTGGAAGCCCTGTAGATATTTGCATTCCTACGGGAAACTTTGGCAACATGTTAGCTGCTTTCTATGCTAAAATGATGGGAATTCCTATTAGAAAATGTATTTGTGCTTCCAATGAAAACAATGTTTTGACTGACTTCATAAGAACAGGCGTTTATGATTTGAGGGGAAGAAAATTAATTTCCACTTTTTCACCAGCAGTAGATATTTTGAAGTCCTCCAATCTTGAGCGATACTTACACCTGATTGCTAATGAAGATGGACAGCTGGTGACACAATTATTTAATCAGCTGGAAAATCAGGGCCACTTCCAGCTGCGGAAAGATCTACTTGGAAAGCTTCAGCAGGACTTGGTGGCTGGCTGGTGCTCTGATGAGGACTGTCTGGCTGCCATTCACTCTGTGTACAGTACTACAGGATATATTTTGGATACACACACAGCTGTTGCTAAAGTGGTTGCAGATCGATTACAAGATAGAACTTGCCCAATTATTATTTCATCTACAGCTCATTATTCTAAGTTTGCACCTGCTATCTTGAGGGCCTTGAGGATTGCAGAAATAAACCAGAATCCATTAAGTCAGCTTCACTTGCTGAGTTCTTACAGCGCTTTGCCTCCAATCCACTGGGGCCTATTAGAGACCCTGAAAAAGACAGGAAATGGGAATCACCAGGTCTGTGCTGCTGATATGAGTGTGCTGATGGCCCATATAGAAACCTTAATTCAAAATCATTTTATGAAAGTTTTTTGAGCAGCTGACCCAATGTCCACAATTGCAATACCTTCTTAACAAGCTGCATGTTTTACTAAAGCCATCATTCATCTGGCCTGTGTCCAGTCCACAAAATATCACACAGTTTTATATTCAGTTGTCAAGCTTTCAACAGTATTTGTAAGTAACATGTGTGAGATTTCTAGCAGCGGTGAAAGGTTGTGAATCGAGAGTGTAAAAAGCTGGAATACTGTGTTGCAAATCATACGCGGTAGAGATGCCAGCACTGCTGGCTTTCCTTGGCAGTGCTGTCTCCTTCACAAGCCTGGAGCATCCTTGATGGAAGGAGGCAGATAATGAAGTCTGACCTTTCTGGAACGAATAGGTTTTGTTGCAACAATGATGTGAACCTTTGGTCAGTGGATGTTTAATTAAACTTCAGCTCATTTCACTTAGGGCACTGAAACATAATAAGATAATATAATGGTGTTCATATGTTACTAGTGGGAGTTATTTCACTGCAAAGATTAAAGTAACTTTGTATTGTTAATCCTTGAACCACTGAATTTTGTGATATATTACCTTCTTGTATAATGTTTTTTATGTGTTTTGTGACCAGTGTCTCAGTAAAAAAATCTGGTCATTTTGTTTTTAACACCTTTGTCTCCCAAATATTTTTCTGTGTCAAATAGAATACCTAAGTCAATATTTTTAATATATTTGAAGTGTGGCTCTTCCTCCAGTGTCTTGTAGTCTCTTTCCTAGATGTTTTTTATTTGAAGTTTCAACTTTAGAATCCTTTTTTAGTACTATAGAAGAATTTGATAGTAGAAACAGCCATCTTCTTAAATAAGAACCAGACTTCACCATTTATTTACATATATTTTTTGTACTATGTTTTATATTTGAGATCATATAGCTTTTCTTGTTCTAATAACTTATGTTTTCATATTTTTCTTAAGTTAATTTCCTTGGTGTTTTATTGTATTCATGCTTTGCATGAATTAGAGTAAGAAAGAAGCTTCCCAAATTACTTGGCATCTCATAAAGGAAAGTGAAGGCTGAATTCCAGTGTGATAACATCAGAAGTGTTCATTATGTAACCTAAAATAGATCTGTGTGGTTTTGCTAATGACAGGCTCTTTGCTGTTTTTTTTTTTCTGAAGAAAAAAAATAGACTGGGGTGTCCTAGGAGATCATGTGGTTTTGAACAAATGTATTCTGCTAATTGAAGATTATATTTCACAAGGACATGAACTGCGTTTCACACTATGAGAAATGGTAAAATGATGTATTGGATGTTTTGAGTGGCATGCAGTTAGAGGTAAAGAGCTGAGTCCTCAGATGTAAGGACATACAGATATGGGAAGTTGTATTTCTCACTAAGATTCAAATAATCTGGTAATTGATAATGGTTTTTTTGCCTTTTCAATAGGCAACATTTCCTACATGTCAAGATTCACTTGAGGCTTTGAACTGTTGCAATATCTGACACTCTTTGTGCCTGCCTGTACTTTTTGCCACACTAAAAGTGAACAAGACACCATGTAACAAACTATTTTAAAGAACTGTCATTTCTTCCAGCATAAGGTAAAAGTCCCAAGCATGATATACCTTTGCCACAGTGAATACATATCCAGTATCATTAAATGTAGCTGAGAACATGGGTGTGACACAGTAGCTTTCTAGATTCTCCCATTCTTAGATAATTTTTAGGACCTTTCTAGTTCTTTGCTCAAACCTCACTCACTATTTCTGCAGTAACTTTGAAAAATAATGTTTTGTTTTCATGGAATTGTGAACAGACCAGGTTGGAAGTGACCTGAAAACATCATCTGGGCCAACCTTTTGTGACAAAGGGAGCCTAGATGAGATTATCTAGCACCCTGTCCAGTTATGTCTTAAAAATTTCCAGCAGTGGAGACTTTCCCACGTCCCTGGGGAGATTGTTCCAGTGATTGAGTGTTCTCACTGAAAAAATTTCTTTCTTATACCAAAAAGAACTTTCTCCTGGTGCAACTTCCCCCTTGTCATCTCCATATGGCTCCTTGAGAAGAAAGAGCCTCTGATCTCTTCTTAGCCACCACTGAATTATTGGACAACTGTGCTGAAGTGCCCACTGAACCTCATCTAGTATGAAAAGATCTAACTGATTCAGTGTCCTCATAGGGGAATTTTCATCATTTTTCAAACACAACATGGAAAAGACCATGATTATGTAATTTTAAAAAAATCCAAGTTCTGTAAGAAAAAGTTACATAATCATTTTGCCAAGGAAGAAGCATTGCTTGTATCAGTGACCTACCTTGTATTTCTGTGTGTTTCAGTCTGATTATTACAGTAATTCCAAGAGGGAAAAAAAGTAATGTGTTCTCTGGGTGTGCTCAGTACAAAACCAGAATTCAAAATCTTGGAAAAAAAAACCCCAAACCAAACAAACCCAACTGCCTGCATTGAATTACTGAGACAGGGTTTGGTTTCAGCATCAGGACTTGGTGGAAATCCTGCACTACCTGGTTCCATTTGGCTTAATGCCATTTGACATTGCAGGGCAGTTTGTCACACACTGTTACAATACTTTATAGAAACATCTTCAAAGAAGAATTTGTTTTTATAGAAGGTACCTGAAAGCTGAGATTCTAAATAAGCCAACATCCTATCCTGAGATAACTCAATATTAGATAAACTGGTCAGAACTAAACTAGCAGGAGATTTATTTTGGTATGACTTAATCATTATTTCAAAGTTCATGACAGTAACCCAAGCATGGTTTGAATTTGTAGTTGCTTCTTTCCTGTCACATGAGCCATTATAGCAGTTGATAGAAACTAAATAAGTAAAAAAAGTATGCACTTGTACTTAGGTAAGGGCTTTCAGTGTGGACTTAAGGTGTCTAAGGGCAGTGGTTAATGAGCACATACAATATTGATACATTTCTCAGACTGTCTAAAGACTTTTACAATATAGTATTTACTAATTTTCAAAAATAATTTTTGGACTTTCATTAACTTCAGTGAATTATATTCCTGCACTACATCTGCTTGTGGATCCAAGTAATGGACATTATAAAATGCTGCAGTAGTGTCATGAGCCTGGATGGACACCGTATTTGTGACCTGGTGCTAATGCTATGCTCTGGTAGCTGCAGTGTACAGCCTTCTATCCTGCAGGGCCTGTGGGAATGGAAGGGAACAAAATTTCCAGCATGCTCAGAATAGCTGGCTGTGGGCACATGGGATAGTGAGGGAAGCAATCCCACTTTCTTCCCAGCCCAGATTTTCTTAGTGTCAGTGATATACTGTGGTTCAACAAATATTGTGCTACTGTTACGGTCCTTATTATGAAAGATTCAAAAGGCATTAAAGAGTGGACATAAGTGCCTTTTTTTTTGCCTTCTGTGTTCAGCGAGCAGACACTGCACACTGAATGCTGTCATATGTTATTTTCATGAACTTCTTAAGGCAAAGTAGGGTGTCAGTGGGACAGAAAAGCAAATCTATATTGTTCTGGTTAGCAGGATTCTTTAAGCCATTTAGGTTTGCTGTATACACAGTTTGCTCCTATTTGTGTAGCAGGATTGTTGCAGTATCAATCAGTGAAATCCAGGTTGGTGGAGAGTGTGAGCATGCAGATCTACACATTTCCACTGGCTTTGTTGACCCAGAGAAATAGCATTACTTTAGTTAAGCTGTTACTCTTCTGTATAGCTAGATCTTTGCTGAACACTTGCTACTACCTAAAAAACCTTAGGGACAAATTTAACAAATATAAGGAGAAATATAATGTCTATATTTACCTTTTTTTATCATAAGAATATTTATGTGGGAAATACTTTGTTTTGCTTACAGACGTACCAGGTGCTCATTACTTGCCTTTAGTCACAGCCCTTCTTCTCAGGGTGACAGAGAGTGATGTGAAGTAAAGGATGAATAGAGCATCAGAAGATAACTCTGTTTTCTCAGTATTTTATGATGTAGAAAGAATTGCTATTTACAGTTTTGAGGTGATGGAATATTTTATCTGATGGAACTCTACAGGAAGATTCTTGTGCTTCGAAAGGTCAGCTTTGCTTTCAAGGACATCAAGAACAGACATTGCTATTAAGTATATCATGTTTGGCATACCTGAAATACACATTACTCATTTGTATCCACTGTATTTTTTTCTAAATAAATCCTGCAGGATCCACACTATAGCACTTTCTTTGCAAATATGTTTTTAAATCCTTTTCAACCTGCTATAAAGAAAATCCACTAAAAGAAGTGGTTTCAAAGTTTGATATTCTTAGGTCTTGAAAGATATATTCCATGTTGTGTTTCCTTGACAGTTAGGGCTATAGTTGCTGATAACCTAGTAATTAACTTTGCTGAGACCAAGATTTTAGTGAGATAATCTGCATCATTCTGGAAGGACCTATGTATAAAAAAAAGAAACATCAAAACCAGCAAATGTCTAAACACTCTGTTTACATTGCACCACAGACTTGTGTGGTGCTGCATGGAAAGCCTGTATTCTGAGGATTAGAATGGAAAAGGAAATCTCTGGCTGTTTAATGTTTCTTATTCGTGTTTAGTTGTCTGTTAGCTGTTGTGGAGCAACTTTGGTACACTTCTAAAATCATTTCAGGATCGTGGGCTTAAAAATTGCTTGAGTGCTTGAAACAGCATTGAGCAGTTAATGTCAGGGAATTAATGTGAATGGGCCATTGATTCTGAACATGTATTAGCAGCTTAAGGAGGATTTAAATGTCACTATGTTTTTTCACAGCATTTACAAATGTGCTTAGCTTTATTACCAGAACTGGGAAGCTGTTGCTTCAGATTTTTTCAGAATGTGGGAATCTAAAAGACAACTGTCTTGGTCTTGCTCTCCAATTAGCTAAAACTTTTGAAGAATCTCTCAGTGTGGACCAAAATCTAAGCTGTTTGCTCATTTTACTCAAGAAGACTTTATTCCCTGGTAAGTGTTTAAGATGCCATCTGGTCTCTTTCTTGATGGTATAGGAAAATTATTCAACAGAATTAAGATAATGCCTGATTTATTTGCTTGTCTATGATATTATAAAATTTAACCAAGGGGAGACATCCACAGTGTTTTCCTTGCATAACATAGGAAAACATTTTTCATAAAAAGTGTATCTGATTTCACAAAATCAGTTACATAGCACAGGAATTGTTACTCTACCATTTTGTTTAGATATTTTGTCACTGATGTTTGGATAGACTTAGATTTTCAAATAGTTTCTTTCATTTTAAAGAGTTATTGTTATAGAAACATGGAGGGTATCACCCCCAGATTTAAAATTCATCATGACAATCATTAAGTCAAACTTGAAAGAACTCAAGATTAATTGGAAAGACTGAACAGATTTGTTATGTGAGTTCACACAGAATTTGGCTCTTAACCATGAGTTTATTAAGAACATAGGAGGAAATAAAGTAATGACTGTTCAAATCTACAGATGCCACAAAACTTAAATACTAAGATTAATTGCTTGGTTAGGAGCTGTAAGCAGTTTGCACTTTGCTCTGGCCTAAAGTACACCCGTGTTTTTAGGAGCATAGGGGTTTGAGAACATACTTAGCAAGTTGAACAATTTGTGGCAGGAAATGCTGACTTTGAATGGTGTCTGGAGATGATGTTCATTCTCAACTGAACATGAATTTTCAGCATGCCTTGTGACCAAAAGGACCAGTGAGATCCTGAGGTTAGAAATTAATAATATCAGGGAAGAAATGCTGTTGCCTGTATTTGGCTTTGGTGTAACCTTTTGGAAGAATATTATGCCAAATTTCAGTAGTCACAATTTGCAGCAATGCTGGGATGTTGGACAGAAAAGAGTCATGAGAGCAAAAGTATTAAATAGAAGCACTGGCATGAAAGTTTCAACAAACAGAATCTGCTTAGTTTAGTGAAAGAAAAATCCTGGATGAAAAAGCCTGGATGAACCATCTTCAGAGAAAAATTGATAATAAAGAACTGTTTCACCTAGCAGAGAAAGAGTGATCCAACAAGTCTAAGCAGAAGTTTGTCATGTTGCAAAAAGAGATAAAGGTTCATAGAGAACAGTAAAGGCATCACCAGACTGGACATATTAGATGATTTCCTGCAAAAATGTGATTTGATAGAAAGAGGACTAATTCAGACGAGTCAGCCCCATGTTACACAAGAGGTCAAACCAAACAATCACAAGTCACATTTGGCTGCCCTGGGAGTAACTTGCCTTTGACAAAAGCATGAACAGCATTTCACAGAGGTTTGAGACCTAGACATTGTGAACTGATTTCAGTTCTGCTGTGGTGTGATCAGTACACAGAGCAAGTTGTGCACTAAATGGGCTACTGGATGTGTTTAGCCTTGTTCTTTCTGTCTCTAGAGAATTGCAAATGGACTACTAATGCACACCCTGACTTGACTCATGGCTATTAGGATATGGCTCATTAGTTTTAAATTTCATTATACAATACACCTTGTGATGGTTTGGGCTATATATACTTTCATTATGAAAATGAGTTGAACAGCACAGGAGGAAAGTGTCTGTGTAAATGTCAGCTTTATTGAATGTAGCTAATTATTATTTATTTTTCCAAGCTTTTAAAAGTTGGAGTTCTTTTAAAATTTATTAGATCCTTTTGGACCCTTTTTCTCTCTGCTTTTACGAGCAACAAGCAGTCCAATGGCCATTTTCAATTAATTTTCAGCTCATAATAAGAGTCACATGACAAATGGAAAAATCCAGTGTTCCCTTTTTATACTTAAACTTGAACTTGTATATACCAATTAAAGCTTAGAGAAGGTAAAATGTACTCACAGGTTCTGCTCTAGCAACATATTTTGATTAAAATGTATTTTCTTTACATTTTAAACTAATTCATCAAATTATATCTAAATAGAGCAGACATTTAGTGTACTTTTTAACTAAGTATCCGTGGCAATCTGATTCTGTTTAAAATGCTAATAAATGCATCCAATCTCCTTATGAAACCAGTGTTCCCTGCATAATTAATTAGCATTTTATACAGATGAGGACAGGAAAGCCATATTCACAGTAGTTTTCAACCAGAAAGGTTAATAAAAGAATTCTATGCAGTCCTGAAACACCACACGAGTATCTCATTTCTGCAAACCCAATATTTTGCAAGTAAAATTTCAGTGAAGTTTACCTGGAATCGTTGTTCCATACAGCTTTTATCCACAAGGTGGCATTCCTAACAGGAGTTTGCTAGACATGGTCATTCTTGCAGTTTTTGAAAGGCTCTAAGTGAAAGGCAGCCATAAATATTTGAAATATTATATGAGCTTTTTATATTTTCATTTCTATAAAGTGTAAGTAAGAGTAATTTAAGTCAGAAACCTTAATGATAATTAGGTCAATACTCATTTATATGTGGAGTATCCAGAAATATGTGATAGTTCCAGGTTGCAAAACAACACATTCATTCATGGCATTATATGCTACTAGAGACTTTTCAACTGTAAATCTGGAATCAACTTTGCTTTAATGAAAGAGTCTGAAATAATAATTTAAAAATTCTTTAAATCAAGAGCACAAATAATACCATGGTCTCGTATGCAAACCCCAGTGTTTGGTGTTTTGAATATGATGCAGCGTATGGGGCTTGTAGCGAGTTCTGGGTTAAGGAAGGGCAGATAACAGTGGTCATGGGGAAGAGCTGTATAAATTATGTCTTGCTCTGCAGGGGAGGATTTTTCATAGTTTAATGTCACAATGACCAAGCAACTTATTTTCATATGCCTCTCATCCAGGTTGATAACTGAGCCCGCGGGTAACTTTGCTTTTCTTTAGGCTTTATATCTTTTTCAGTTTCTTTTAATCTTTGTATGCTAAATTCAAATACCTTGTTACTCCTTTTCTTTAAATACAGCCATGAAGGGAGTATAATACAATCTGCTAAACCAATACAAGTGCACTAGATTTTATATAACAGGGACATGCATATTATACTTTTTCCCCCATGGTTAAGGTCCTGGTCTTATTTTGCTTTTTTTGCTGATTCTGTGAGATCAGACCTGAGCTAAATAATAATTTATATTTTCATTCTAGCTGGTGCCCTACTTGTATTTTGGTTTGCAAAAAAAGACCTAACCTAAAGTTTGTGCTTAAACTGCAATCCAATGTAAATTGTGGAATTTTTTCCAAGTCTATTTTAAGTAAACAGAAAGGAATATGAGTAGAGTTTTTTTTGTTTGATTTATTGTTTTGTGGTAGCAAATCTTCTGTGGAGTATTTTCTAATGCATGTGTACATTTCCTGCTAATCCCTCTGCTCCCTGTGCCCACCCCCACTGATGCCTCAGCCCTCTGGGTTTGGTTCCTCTCACTTAACACAGCGAAAAGGACAGAGCAGTGGCTGCACCACAGCTGACACTAATGACAGTCTTTGCTGAGTTAGTGGGCTCTGCTTTGACATTAAGCAGATGTTCTTTTTCCTAACATGCTGTTGTATCTCTATCATCTCTCAAAGATGGCTCTGCAAAACAGAATACGAATTCCTGTTCGCTGAAAGCAATTGTCAGTCAGGAAACCCCACCTTCAGAATGATCAAGCTGGTAGGACCTACCTGCTGGTTGAATCTGGCACAAGGACTGTAGAGGCAAACCTTCTGAGTTGGTAGTATCTCATGCTGACTACCAGTAAAATTTGAGGGCCTGAACATCTCCCACTTGCTGCGAATTTTAAAGAAATGTGGTGAAAATTCCTATTTCCAGGATGTGGAAACGGCCGGACAAAGAAAGTTAAACATAGTAATTTTGAAGTGTTGATGAGGAAGTAAATAATTTGTTGTTGTTGCCTTTCAAGTTAAGCTACACACTGAATTTTTTTTATAGTAGTTAGGCATAGCACTAGGTGAATAAATGGGGACAACATTCTGGTGAGAAGAGCAAGAAGCCTGTCCCACAGAGGAGGTTTAAGTTGGAAAAACAAATGTACAAAAAAACAAATGGAAAGAAACATTCTCTGCTCTGATGGCTGCCATGTGGAAAGGGCTTATTGTGAAGGATGGTCTGTAGATAGAACTGCACACAGCTATACAAGGGAACAGGTTAGTCAAGGTAATGGCAGGGTTCAGGGTCCCCAAAAATGCTGTAATGTGTAGAGTGTGATGGACATCACCAGGAGAAATCAGTAGTCTGGAGAATCGCTGATGTTGCTTCTGGCACATCTTGTGATGTCAGATCAGATGGCTATGTGCTCCAGCTCCCAGAAATGGGGGGAAAAATTATGCTGAATTTGTCCTTTTGCCTAAGGGTGTCTCAGTTATGTGATAGCAGCTATAAGTTCATATAACCCAGCACTTGCAGGTAACTCTGTGAGAAAAAACTGCTGTACTGACTGCAGGCAAATAATAGTCCTGATACTTCATGATGGATCTGCAAATTGCTTTGCTAGTACAAAGCACATCAGGGGCTCATTTGATGTGGTTTATGTTTGCAAGAGGTGGATTAGAAATGTGTGGAATTGCATCTTATGTAACTGCTGCTGGATAAGCATAGGTATGAGTAAGTGTGAACTGGGAAAGGAAAATGTGATACTGGGAACTAACCACAAGTATTATCAGTTCCCATATGTAACAAACTTATGCCTAGGGCAAGGAAGCACAATTACTGACAGAAGCTGTGTTTGCTCATGCAGGTGATTTTATTGCTCTAAGTGATTTATCACTCTGGATAACAATTTCTGGTGAAAGACTTTTCTGAATGATTATACTCCAAAGGAGATTTGAAGTTGTTTACCTTCAGTAGATGACCACGTCTGCCTATTGAAAATGTTAGATTTATAAAGTACTTTCATGTGGGTTTTAAATTGGTGGAAGACAAAGGGTCAAGGTTTCCTTCTCCAAATTAGCCACATCATCTCTTTCAGTCTCTCCTTTTCACTTCCTCAGTCTCAGAAATCCACACTACACATTTGAGAAAATTATCCAATACTTAAATATTTAATATACTTCCAAATTGTATTATTTTATTTCCTCTGTTATCAAAAGAATATTTTGGATTCTCTGAACTTATATTGGGTGCTAATGATACACTGATGATTTCTGAAAACAGAAAAGTTGTCCTCACTTCCTTTAAAAAAGGCAAAAAGATGTTACATTTTCAAACTGTTAAATCTAGCTCTTAAGTTCTGATTCCAGGACGTGTGCAGCACCTGAATTGCCAAAACCTCTGTTCATTGTGCTCCTGGGTCACTGATGGTAAAGTCCTTACTTGGTTACGCATTTATATTATTGTGAAAAGAGACAGTTATAAGTCCAGGTCCCTTCCCTCTCAGAGGTATCTGAATGCAAAACAGAGTTACCCACTGTGTTGCTTTGGCCTGACACTAGAATTACTTTACTAAAGACAAATCAAACTTAATATCCAGTCAACCACTGTTCAAAATGCAAAGTGATGAAGCTGAGCCAGAAGATATTGAGTGCAAAGTGAACTTTTCAGCACTGTATAGAGCCAGTATAAAAGCTAGTCAACAACTACTAAGATCTTCAGTATCAAACAAATTGTTATTCATTTCTGCAAGGCACAGCTGACAGCTGATGGAAGAATTAGAAGAAATATAAATCACTTTTTAAAAACATCTGTCCAAAATAAAATTTGCCTTCTGTGCGCACTTAGCTTATTGTGCTAAGCCTCAGGGTGAAGAGTGGATCTCCCACCTCCCATGGTGGTGGCTCTTTGGTCAGTTCAGGGGCAGCAGAAGCATCATCTTCATTTATGAGGCTTTTCCCCTTGTATTAATTGCATGATCTGCTTCATAAATCAACTTACATTTAAATGGAACAGCTTAAAAGTAATTGTGCAGCTGAGCAATTGATGAGTTACTGTGCCTTATGGCTACTGTGGCTGTGTGGGTAAGGACCCACAAAAAGACAGAAATTGGTCTCTTTAACCTCCAATGTCCCTTAACTCTCCTCCAGTGAGTTTCCTGTCACTTTAATTTAAGAAGTAGTTTGATCAGCTTATGAAAGCAGTTCTGTGATGCATTTGTCTCCAGTTCCCCAGAAACAGTTGTGCAGTCCGGTATTTCTAAATTCCCTTCTGTATGTTGCCTTTCCTTTTTTTCCTTTTTTGATAACTGTAATAGATATTGTTAGGGATGATGCTTTGTGTAGATCTGGGTTTAGAGGATAGACAAAAGAAAAAAGCAACATTTGGAGTGTCATTGAGACCACCTTGGTAATTTTTCTTTTGGCTTGCAAAGCAGATGTCTCTGTCATGCACTCAAATTCTTCACCATCACCCATTCTCATAAAGTCATTTTAGCATAACTGTTCTTTAATTCTCTAAGCCTTTCCATGGGACATTTTAAAATCAGTCTTTGTAGGATAAATTTTGCTTTATATTACAACTCATAATACCAGAATCTTAAAAATAATCTTGGAATAAGCATTTTGTAGTTAATGCAGTTAAGTTCCTTTCAGGCTGGTACTTGGACTGCAAATCAAGGGGTTTATTTCCCTTTTGGAATCAGGTACCCTTTGAAATGTTCATGCTGAAGTTCTGTGAACTGTGTTGTCATTCTGTGTTGTGACACTGCATTGTCACTGCACTTCTTTGAGCAGAATTTTAAAAACCGCCCTGAGTTCTGACTGGAAGGAAAAGTGTATGCATGCAACAATTTTCAGTGGAAAGGAAAACCAAAAGACATGATTTTGTTACTATAACATCACCTAAGAGGAGAAGAGGTGCATATGTATGAGTGTGCAGATATTTGATAAGTTTATATCTTTCCCAGAAAGCTTGAAAGTGGTGATTTTTGAAACATTTTAAATTGATTAGGGGATGTTGGATTTTTTCCTCCACCTTACTCCTATCCAAATTCATAAATGAATGACACAAAATTTTTTAAAATCAGACTCCACTATGTAGAAAGTAAAAAAGGGGGAGAAGAGCAGCAAAAATCAGATCCAGTAAATACTCAGAAGCTGGACACAATTCTGCTGAATTTCTGTAAATTAAAGCCCAAGGCTGAAATTCTGACCCTTTAAACAATTCCTTTAACCATGGCCATGACTAAGGCTTCCTCTAGCCTTAATATCTTACTATAAAAGTGGATCTGTGGTTTTCTTGAGACTATTGTGTAAATGCCTGCTGCAGTGAGGCTAGGTACCAGGGAAACAGGTTTTTTTGGGGGGGGGCTGAGAAGAGTGGTTCTACTTTTTGTCTGGCAATAATTCTGAGCTAAAACAGGAAGAAAGCATTAAAAATGTATTTAAGCTTTTTTATTCAAAAATTGTGTTTAACATGGAATGATCACTTACAGTTTAGCAGTCTGACAGAAGTTGTATGATTTTATGTATATGCACATGTATATATAATGTACATGCCTAGAGATTGTTTATGTATTTCAGTTTGTTGTGTGCATGGAATATCATGTTGGCTGGATCAGTGTGAGCCATTGTGGTTGGTGCATCTCAGATCAGGTGTTGAAAGAGATGTGGATCCCCGTGAAGAAAGAGATGTGCATCCCTGTGGGTACCAGTCTGCTGCATCAGCACATCCAGATGGGATCTGGCCCGTGCAGTTCTTCCTACTCAATGTGAGTTTGATGTCACATGACTTCCCTGAGCTGTGCTGTCAGGTTCAGGGCATCTGCAGCCCAGGGCTCCAGCTGGCCTTGACCCTTGGCTGGTTTTGTGCAGCTCTGTTGCCTGACCTTGGTTCACTGTCACTGAGGAAGCTGTCGCTGAACTCTGAGAGTTTGTGAACTGAAACTGTGCAAGATAAGAAAAGTAAAAACAAGCAGAACTGAACGTGCTGATCTGGGAACACTGTCTTGGGGATTGGGGACAAACACTGACATGGAATCTAAAAATCTAAGGGAGAAAGCAAAGACTTAGAAGATGGCATCTCTGCAACTGTGAGGACTTGTACTGATTTACTGGGGTAAATGAAAGGCCTTTCTTATTAAATATAAAGTGTGCAACACCAATAAAAAGCAACAGAAACTGCTTCATATGCTTTTCTCTTCTTTTCCCCTCTCCCTTTTTCCTTTTCCATATAGATCCTCATCAGCTCCTTCCTAATCCATGCTTCTCTAATCAGCCTCTGGTCAAAAGTACCTCTTGATACCCTTTCCTGCTCTCACTTCGCTCTGTGAATCACACAACCCCCAAGGCACACTTGGCATGTGGTAGTGTTCTCTCACTGCTCTTGACCCCAATGTCCACACTGGCATGGTGTGGTGGCCCTGGAGCCCTGCAGTGACCAGCCAGCCCTCTGGCCACCCACACAGGTGCCTAGCTTGGCATCAGGGCTGGAGCAGTAAGAATGACATTCTCAGCCCTGATGTGAGTGTCCAGGGCTGGGGTGGGGACTGAGGACCCAAACCACTCTGCACTATTGCTTATACAAGCGCCCAGGTGAAAATAACTCTGACAGCAGCCACCAGTCGCTGCTGGGCCCTGGCAGAGGTTCCCCACCTTGCTGTCACAGCCAAAGCCAGCAGCTGTCTCTAGAAGCACACTACATTTATACATGGCAGACACTCTGCTGCCTCCACATCCCTTTGATTAAAGAAAGCATCTCATTTTGGAAGTGTCTAGTAGCCCTTATAGTCTTCATATTTGGATGTACTATTTGTACAGATGGCATTGAGATGCAGGCAAAACTTTACTGACCTTCTGTTGGTTTTCATTTAATTTGGACACAGAAGAAATGTGTGTGTGCCTTCTGGCATGTGCTCTGCAACTCCTCAGACCAAACTGGAGATGCTGCATCTCCTTGTCTCTCATGTCCCTCAGCTCCTTTCTACCAGCACCATGTTTCTTGATGCCAGTTTCTTCATCTCACTTCTGATGCCAGGGTAATTAAGCAAGCAGAAGGGCATTGGACAAAACAGATGACCTGGACAATTTAAGCTGGACTGCAAGTATACCTTGATTCCATACATTTTAATCTGAGAGGGTTTTTGGTCGGTTGGGTTTGTTATTTGTTGCTTGTTTTCTTTGTTTTTGAATGAAGATGCTAACATAAAATGTTTAGCAATTTAGCTGTCCTTGAAATGTCAGTTCTGAGGACCAGATTTGGAACAGGATTTATCTCTGATTTTGTTAGAATATCCATTTTGGCATATAGTTGCATCTGATTCATTATTTGCAATCAGACCAATCAATACCAATACCAATAAAATTTTTATTATATCCACATTGTGTGCATTTCAACTGTAGCTTCAAATGCATGAACAATGCTTGCTATTTGCCAACTGATTTTTAAAGAAAAACCTTAGAGGCTGGAAAATAGTAACATTCAAAGAAGTTAGAGATATGATTTGATACTTAAAGGGGTTAAGAAATTCCTTCAGTGTATTCTTAACTAAAGAGAGGAATAAACAAGTGATGGAGAATCAACGAAGAGGCAGAGGCAGAAGACAGGAAAGTTCATAACTCATAAATGTAGGGGAATTATTTGAAGATATTAATGTTATGGTGTACAAGGGAAGTGCAATAGCTTTCTAGAGCTTTTGGCAAAATTTCAGATGTGAGTACAATAGCTGTGAAAAAATGGAAGTTTTTTCATTAGATTGATAATTAGGCAAAAAGCAGGGAGGAAAAGCTGTAAAAAGGGGCTTTTTTTATCTGGAAAAACATTACAGTCATGTTGAAAGCTGTTTATTACAGAGAAAGATGTGACCTCAATCTGGCCTATAAACTTTGCACTTGGATGATTTTCCATACAACAAAAACCCCATGAATGTTAACTCCAAAGTAGCAGTGAGACATGATACTACTGAAGGGTCTCCAAAGCTACAAAGTGTGAACTAGGTATAGACAAAATGTAAAAATATATCCAGTGAACTAAACTGCCCACGTGGTAAAATCACTTGGAAACCTGGAGAAGTAGGATTTCATACACAAGAAAGAGACAAAGCTACTCAGGAAAAAAAAAGGCTTCCTAGTCACATTGTGAGCTTCTGCTCTGTAAAAACTGCTGCCCAAACTCCTCTAAGGAAACCAGTCTCTGTCTGGTCTAAGCTGAAGGCAGAAATGTTATTGCATGGTGTACAATAGCATTTAATTTTGGGTACTTGCTAAAGAGGCAAAAGATAGATTTTGCAGAGAGACTCACAGCAGTCTATCAACTGGAAAATAAATTATCCTCTTCTACAGCCCACTCTATTATACCCCACTGCCCTTACTTGTCTCTGAACTTGGATTCACTACATTTCCAGGCACATCTGAGCTTTGAGAACATATTATGTAGCACAAGGGAGAGCAGGTGGTCCTGTGCAGCCCTGTTTGTGTTCAGCCTAATCTGAAAGATTGGCTTTTGGAGGAGGGGCAGAGATCTGGGGGCACTATATGCAATTCATCATCACTCTTTTCACTGACTGTGAGAAACTGCTACACCTGCTGCTCTGCTTCAGATGGGCTTTGAAATACTGGCAGGCTGAAGGACATACGAGTTTTTCTTTCATGATAACAAAAATAAGCACTTTGTTCTGGTATCTGTAAAGCTAAGGCAGTTTCCTACAAGCACCGATAATTCAAGAGCAGTTTCTGGCTTGCAACTGATACATAAACAAGGGTATTTTTGGAAATGCTGGTTGCATTTATTATTAAAAATAAAAAAAAAGAAAATCATTGCTAATTTTCAGGTTTCTGAGTCTTTTCAAACATAATTTCCAAAAGAAACACTTCAAATTATCAGGCAGAATGGAAATAACTCTTTGCTGTGAGACAAAATCAGCAGTGCTTAGGGTAGAGTAACTACTGGAAATCATTGTGCTCTCAGAAGGAATCTGAGTGCCTTTCTGCCAAAAAAAGTTCAAACAGTGTTCACCTGTGAAGCAGAACCCAAAATAATGATGCAAAACAAATGCCCATTGATGTATACAACCTGTCCAAAGGGGAATCAGAGTATGTTAGAGGGCTGGCAAGATGCCTAAGACCAAAGTGCTGGTATGGCTGCCCCAATGGAAGAAAGACCCAACACACGGTAGCTCAGAGTCTGTGTTGGGAGACGCAAGCTGTGAGCGCATTTTCTGTGTTTGCCAGGCACTTCTAGAGAAAACTGGGAAAATTCACTCCTGATTCATCAAAGGTTTTCACAGATCTGCAGATGCCAGGCCTGAGTTTGCTGTCCAGGAGAGGCCACGTGCTGCCTGTGTGACTGTTGTGGCAGCAAGACGAATGTGTCCTCTCCGGTGCGGAAACCGCGAACTCGGCCGCCCTGCCGAGGGTGCCGTGCCCGGGGTGAGTGCAGGGCTCTGGGTCCTGCTTTCCAGCACTGCCAGTGCTGGCTGCCCCTTCCCATCCTGCCTGCCCCATCCTGTCTGGCCCACTTCACCCTCTTCCCATGCTGCAATACCACAGCTGCCTGGTACCACTCCCAGTGAGTGGTTTTACCTGCACTGCTGAGGACCCTTGGGCTAATTTGGGCATTTAGAGAAGGCAGTAACAGATATGCTAATAGTGCATAAGATAAGTAGATAAGGTAATATTTTATTTGGGAAAAAATTTGAAATAAACAGCATTTAAAGATGGATTTCAAGAAGAAGCTGAACTTCTGTTGTAAATAATAAAAATTACAAATTGTCCACTGTAAATACAACCTGTAGCTATATTGAAAGTCATTTATTTAAGCAGGTTATGAATTATTCTAGTTTAGTTTATCACCTGAGTATGTGACTGGCTGTGTAACATTAGCATCTACATCTGTGTGGGAGTAATATTATTGTGTGTATTTGAAGATGACCCTGGAATTTCAGAATAAAGGTTTTAATTAAGTGTTGGATTTTACTTTATGGAAACTCTGCAACCTGATTCATTTCAAGTGAATCACAAAAGTGCTGTGGAGTCTAGTGGGAGCAAGATTGGATTATTGCAAAATGCAGGCTTAAAATTAATTATATATTTATTAACTTTAAAACAATTATCCATGACATTCCCTCTTAACCTTTTCTGTATTGTTTTACACACCTAAAATAGCTACCCAAGAAGTGGCTCTAAATATGAACATGAACAGGACATCATGCTTTCCAAAACAATTAAAATTCTCATTCACTCTTTCCATCTCCCTCATGTGTGTGTAATGAAGCTGAAAGACAACAAGGGGTATGGTCACTGGAGATACTTGTCAAGTCTGTGACTGAAGTTCCTTACTAATACAGCATATTAAAACTTTGCTAAAGAAGTGCTACAGTTCCAAAGTCAAACATTCAGCTACAAGAAACTAACCAAGTACTACCTTCCAAGGCAGCCTTAGCTCAATTTCCCTATATATACCCTTCAGAACATAGAAAAGTTACTCCTGAAATTTCCTCCTAATACCTTCTCTGAGCATACATGTATCTATGCAGCCCTATGAGTTGGGTCTTTATTTCTTCCAGAGAGCATTGTATTAGAACCTAGCAGAGAGAGATTTGATCTAAACTCTTGATTTCCTGAAGTTTCAAAGGCAAAGTCGACCTGACATAACAGCCTTGAGTGAGGAGAGCTGGGGGGGGGCCCTTAGATGAGAAAGTGGAACCACGTGGCTCTGTCCCATCCACTCCTCCTTGTATTTTGCTAGAACAACA
>VZRX01018600.1:64002-108198 GCA_013398075.1 Notiomystis cincta | reverse complement strand
GGGGCTGGGCCGGCCGGGGCTGTGCCATTAAGGGCTCGCTGGGCTCGGAGTGCGCTCTTTTCATTGCCGCTGCTCGGACGGAGCGGCATCCCCAGCAGCCATCTGCCGGCCGCCGCTCCCAGCCCGCCTGCCGTGCAGTGGCTCCGGGGGGAAGCGTCTGACTCATTTACCCCGGGCTGATAACATATTGCAGATATTTTGCGGAGGACAGCTGAGCTTTCTGGTGCCTCCTGATGCCTAAAGAGCGTTTTGTTCCTTTGCCTTCACTGCGCACGCCGGTTCCTCCGTGATGTTTTGGAACCTNCTGTGACTGAAGTTCCTTACTAATACAGCATATTAAAACTTTGCTAAAGAAGTGCTACAGTTCCAAAGTCAAACATTCAGCTACAAGAAACTAACCAAGTACTACCTTCCAAGGCAGCCTTAGCTCAATTTCCCTATATATACCCTTCAGAACATAGAAAAGTTACTCCTGAAATTTCCTCCTAATACCTTCTCTGAGCATACATGTATCTATGCAGCCCTATGAGTTGGGTCTTTATTTCTTCCAGAGAGCATTGTATTAGAACCTAGCAGAGAGAGATTTGATCTAAACTCTTGATTTCCTGAAGTTTCAAAGGCAAAGTCGACCTGACATAACAGCCTTGAGTGAGGAGAGCTGGGGGGGGGCCCTTAGATGAGAAAGTGGAACCACGTGGCTCTGTCCCATCCACTACTCCTTGTATTTTGCTAGAAATACAGTGGTCAAAGTGACAGTCCAGTGCCTCCCCAGCAATACAGCCCCACCACTCACTGATTAACCAAAGAAAAAGCCCCTTGCCCAGCTGGAAGAGCTCATCCATGCTAGCTGATCATTCAGGGCTTTATTTTGCTCTGAGACAGAGAAAATGCAGTGTGGTTTTAATTCTGTCACAGGGGAAGGGTACACAGCAGGTAGGCAGACATGCCAAGGAGGACTTTAGGATCAGGTTGGTCAGAGACTGAAGGTGTCAGGAAACACCTTGCAAATCACCGGGAATGGGAGGGGAGGAGCAGCTAAGCAAGTCTCTCCCTTTTCCTTTCGGCAGGAGCTAATTGGTCTCTGCGTTGGGAACAGGGTCCTGGTGAAGAGCAAAGCCCTGCACTGGCTGTTACCAAGCAATTATTCATTCCATTCCAGCAATTATTGCTGCCTCTGAGACAGCAGCTACTTTCTTCTTTGAGAAGCACAGGAGACAACTTTCCATTAAGCAGTCATTCTTGTTTACAGGAAAATTCATAAATAAATAATAGAAATAATCTACCAGGACAAAAATTAATCTTTTCGATTTTTAAATGAAAAACCTGAGGGAAGCTACTGATGTAGAAAACAGTGAAGGTTTTTGACTCTATCTGAAGAAAAAGAAAAGGAAAAAGCCCAAATAATGTAAAACCTTTTTTGTAAAAGATTTACCATATGCTTTCAAAAATTATGATAATATCTCCAGATAGGTAAAAAAATATTGCTACTCCCAAGATGGTGGGGGAACGAAGAGTTTGCAGTCTTTACTATCAAAGACTTAGCTGTTTTCAAGTGTTCCAATTCCTGATTATTTTGCTAGGAAAGCTTGAAAGAATGAATGTGTGTGTCCAATGCCAGGTGACACTCTAAGTGACCTTGCTGTGCAGTCTCAGAGTTGCTGAAGACCCTTATCTGAAGGCAGCAGCCAGGTTGCACATTGAGAACCACACAGACCCATCCACAGTTTAACGGGAATTTCTGTATCTGGATTTGAGCACTGTACATGCCTAGGTCTCCATTGTGCTCAATTTCAGGGGTTTTTGCAGGACACTGATTTATGAAAAGCTGGTTAGTTATAATGAACAGGATCAAGTGGAAGTGAATGGCACAGCAGTGAGAGGATCGGTCCTTTTACGAGCTGTGGCAGTAACAGATGAAGCAAATTGGCCTTCCCTGGCTCCGCAGCTCGGCTGGGGAATTTCTCTCACAAGGGGGCCGAGCCCACAATCGCGTGGCAGCACAACCGCTTCTAAAACTCGAGATGCTGCTCTCCTGGAGGGCTTGCGCGGCACAGCCCGGTGCAGAGCTGCAAAAATAACCGGCTCGTTTCTTTTCACCCTTACAATAGTATCAGTAGGCTTCCCCAGGAGTTCTGCGGACTTACTACACTTTCGTAGCCTACGGCAGGATGAAGGCCGGGAAGGCGGCAGCCTGTGCTGCGCTCGGGAAGCAAAGACAGCNTCGTCTGAGAGAACTGGAGTGTTGGCCCTTCTGAAGACATCAGAGAATCGTCTTTTAAGGGGGTCCTACTTGCCAAATAAGTTACTGTTAACCCAAGAGTGCACAACGTGCCATAAGTGTTCATAAAACTTTGGATTAATGCCTTAAAATCAGCTAACATTACTTTATTGTGGTTCTGTTTTGGTCTGCTACTTTCACTTCTATATTTTATTTTATTTTATTTTATTTTATTTTAGTTTAGTTTAGTTTATTTTATTCTTCAGCTTGCTTGTTATACTCCAGCGTTGCTCTTATATATGCACACATGTTGCTATTTGTACATCAGGATCAAAGGAAAAAAGAAAGACACTCTATTGCTATCTCTTTTCATCCTCCCCCGAGGATGCTGTGATTTAGTCTTTAATCTGGAGGGCACTGTCATTGGGAACAGTGCCAAGTCCTTTTTCCATAGCATGTATGAGACTGAAATTACTCATTAAAATTCTTCCCCACCTTGGTGCACAGTGTTTGCTGTGGGCTGTGCTGCTGTTTGACTGTCTGTGTCAATACCGTCTGGCCACTCAGCAGCTCCAGCCTGGGACTGCCTCGTTATCCCTTTCTGACCCTGCCTTGGAATACTTGCAGGATTGTATTCGGATACCTTCCAAGTTTCAGCATCTTCCTTTTATAGATTTAATGGCCTCACCAGTTTTATCTGCTTCTGGTTTTTTCAGCTCATTTATCTTGGTTACATTTAGTTAATTGAGACTAATGTTTTGTTGAAAAATATCTCTCTTGGTCCCCAAGCTGAGCTTTTGAAGTGAGTAGATTTGAGTAAAAATTTGCAAACGAGCTATTAATATCACCACTGCAAAGATACTGGCTCTTTACCCATCATTTCCACATTGGCCTGGAGGGGATTCCCTTTCCTGACTAGTAGTCAAACAGTTGCCATCATGTCTGTAAGCCTAGTCTCCTGCTAATTGCTATACTAGAGCCAGTCTTACTTCTGAAGGTGAGACTGCTTTATATTACATTTTATTGCCAAAGAAAGGAAAATATATCTTTTATCTTCAACTCCTTAGTATTTATAAAAATAAATTAATCTGAATTCTTATCTGGCTCTTAAGTCTGAGTATCAGCAGATCCTACCTGGGAGCAGGAAACAGAAGTAGTTACACATGCTAAACCATCCCTTCTCATTTGCCTTCCTTAGGATCTGTGAAACTGTGATGAGCTACCTGGGAATTCCAAGCATGGCCAGAGGGCCACCTCCTGAGAAACAGTTCTGCAGCAGGGAAGCACCTGGAAGTCTTTCTGGAGTTTGTCTGTCCTCTTGCTTGTTAAAGGACCTGCAGTTTTCTCATGTTTACAGGCTTCATGTTGCAAAAGGGCATAAAGGTGTGCCCATTTTTCTGTGTTAGAAGTAGCTCTTGGCATTCCTTCAAAGTGAGGGGAACCTGGGTTTGTCTAAACTCCAGATTTGCGTGGCTGGCGATGCCTCTACTGCTGCCCTTTCCTCTCCAACCACTGTGACACACACTGTGCCAGTTCCCCACAGCCCAGGCACCACAAGGGTTGGTTGTTCAGCTGCTCTACAGGTGCAGCACTCTCTGCCCAGCTGGACAAATGCCATTGGTACTAGCTGAAGGTCTCAAATATTTGGTGGCCACATCTTTCACAGCTCCTGCCCATTTTTTATCCTTACTGATGTGTGAGTGAATGATTAAAATTCTACTGCTAAAAGTAGAAAGATGTTTGGGAAAAGCTGGATCTACACCCCACAAAAGGAAGAAAAATGTCATAATGTTTGGTCTTGCATTTGGACTGAGAAACTGGTCAAATTCTCAGAGATACAGATCAAGCTGAAAAACAAATCTTCTAATTTCCTAAAATTGGAAGAAAACTCGAAAGACAGTATCTTAAACCAAGAAGTCATTTTATTAGGAGAGAACTAGGAGACAGAACCAGTCCAGAAGAAGAACAATCTCCTCCATGTCAATCTGTGACTGCACAGCACTGCTGGGGCAAGTGGGAGCAGAGACCTCAGGAAGGCACAAGCCTCTCCCTGACTGGGTGTGATAGCAGCATCCTGAGCAGGGGTGACAGATGATATTTTGCTCTGCAAAGTGAGGGTGGGAATGTCCCATCAGTGAGTTCCCAGGCTGCATTTCAATGGATTGCAGAGGTTAATTCCAGGCCTGGAGATAGGGAGGCAAACGATCACAAGACCTAATTGCACCTTTAGCCACCACCTGTCAGTGCAAGACAGTTATGTGAGAGAGACCAGTCTGGAAGTGAGTTTACTGCTCGTCATGATTATATCCTCAGCAAAGACACATTAGCTGAAAAGCTGTGAGGCATTTCTAAAACTTTTATCATGACTTATTATCATAGCTTATTATCATGGCTGTTTTCTGCTGGATATTCTTAGCCTCACAGGCCTCTTAATATTTATAGCAGCTATCACCAAAATGAGTGCAATATGTCTTCAGTCTCGTAGTCCAGGATAGATGGGATGCAGAGAGCAGGGAAGGGGAAGGTGTTTCTCCTGGAGACCCTCATCTCCTGTGGCGATTTAGCCTGTACTGAAACTAACCAAACAGGTTGTATCATTTACAAAGAGTACTCCCAGGTGGGAAGGTAAACACATGCAAGTTAGGGGGTAAATAAACATCCCTGATACTCAGGGGCATTTAATGTGAAATGTTAATTGTGTTACAGAGGGCTTAGTGTTAGCAGGATAAAATGACCAGGCAGCATTGCTAGATTGCACAGCCAAGCTGATAACAGGTATTTTACTCTGTTATAGTCCACAGATTATCATCTAGTGACATCAAATTACTGCTAATAATGCTAATCTGTGGCAGGAAGTTCAGAAACACAGCATTGCCCAGGCATGCACAACAGAAGGGCATCCCAGTGATCACTGATGTGCTTAGTGGAGCAGTTAACACAACACATGCTGGCACAGGTGAAAATTCTTCAGGACAAAACATTTTTCTTTCCCTTTGGAAAGTGCTTTCTTCAAAAGCACTGCTTTGCCTTTAAGACAAAAAATTTACTTCAAGTTGCTAGGAGGATTTGCTGAATGAACACAGTGGGATAACCACGTTATTATTGGATGTCTTGGTATGATATTTATAAGGTAATATTGTATGATATTAATACCAAGAAAGCTCAGGGTCAGTGCTCCTTGGTCTTGACTTTACAGACATGGAAGAAAGCAATCCCGTGAATGACACTTGAAAGAAATAAATCTCAGTATTTCCTTAAGAAACTTGTGTTCTGAAATGGATTTGCTTTTTAGTGCCCAAAATTAGACATCACAAAGATTTTTTTAGAAATTGTTGATCATATTCCAGCTCTGAACATAAAGGCTCCTGGCAATTCAGCCACAGTCAGTATGCACAGTTCTATATTTAGGTATCTGAATGTAAGGACCCTGGCCATGATCTCCAAGACAACTTCATGAGAGCACATAGAATGGCTGCAGTTCAGCTCAGTCTTGATATTTTCACGACCTTTTGTGCTCTGTAGGTATATTTGTGATGACTGAAGGAAAACAGCCCTGTTTTATGGGGACTTTGGGAATGAAATAGCCTTTCTCAAATATGTTTTTGGTTTTGTTTTTATTTTAAATCTGAACAGAGCACTGAAGCTTTTGGCCTCCACAAGTTCAATAAAGAGTTTAAATACTGAAACATTTTCACTCTTGGCTCATTACTCAGGGCTTTCAGCATTGTGTTTGAAAAGGAGCTATTTATGGGTTATCAAACAACTGCTCTGGGAGAAAGGAATTTAAAGAATGTCCTTGAGCCTTTGAGGAGCTTTGCAGAACAGGAACAACAAAAACTTGTGCCAACCCTTAGTGCCTCCCCAGCCAGGCTGCCCTTTTGTACCTGCTGCTGCCACAGTGGGATCCTCCCCACAATGGCATGGGGACAGGGTTCGGGGATGAAATCACTGTATCCCTTTAAAGATGGCTCAGGTGCTGTTCTTGAAGGGGAAGGGAGGTTTTAGTTGTGATGGATTCTATGTAGGACCAAAATGAAGAGCAGATGTCCCACAAGAGAAAATTCTGATCGAAACAGAACCCTGACATTATTTCTTCATACTGGGACAATATGCAATGATGTTTAAAGCATGTTAATGAAATATTTGTATGAATCTCTTTTAAACACAACATATTTTGTAGATGACAATGACAACAAGAAGAAATTGTAGTAGAAAACTCACTAATTTATCACCATTAACTTGAGTGATGGCCAGAAGGAAAGTGCCTCAGCCACAGTGCAGACTCATATGCCTATCCTGACTTTCTTCTGGCTCCTGCTCTCTTTCCCCATCAGGGCAATTTTATCAGGGAGACACGGATTCTGTCCCAGCAGCAGCAGCCACAGGAGAGCGAGGATGCTGTGCCATTTGAGAGATGGCTGCACGGACTCCTTGCAGAGCTCTGTTAGCAAATCTCAGGGATGTGTCAAGTCCAGCAAACCTCTCTCCCTGCCTGCTGATACACCAAAGGGAAAACACTGAGAAAGAAGAGATGCATTTACTGAAAGAGCAGTACCAGCCCACAAACTGGCATTCAGACAGGACATACACAGAGTACATTTCATCAGAAACCTTCTACCCCCCAGACACTGAGATTTTGCAATAAGCTCTCTAATATTTTCACAAGGAAAATGCTTTGCTATTTTGCCAAAGAAAAGGGGCTGGTGTCTGAAAGGGATGACACCATCTGGGCTGTGGGACAGCAGGAGATGAGACTTAGTGACCTGGCTAGCTGTTGTAGGTCTCTGTTGTCCTCCTGCCTTCAAGAACTTTCCTTCTCCATTCCCCCAGTTACTCAGAATTTCTAAACTTGCCTATCCTCAAAGTAAGTGTAAATCCTACACTGTCTGTATAACTTGAAAAAGCATTATCCTCATCAAACCAAGTAGATTAGTATCTTATTGCAGCACAGCAACCTAAACTCTGACTTAGTTGGTATTTGTGTTATCTTGGTGTTTTGTGGCTCAGTAGGAAAGAGCTACTGTATAAAGCCCCCTCTATTGAACCCAGTATCTCATGCTTTAAATATGCTGAGCAGTGCCTGAGGGATGCACTTCCCACCTCAAACTCCTCCATGTCCTGGATAATCACTTGTGGACAGCCAGGAAAAGCAACAGCTGCTGGCAGAAATCAGCTCTCCAAACCCCATAGCCCTGCTGTAAATCTGAGAGATATGAGGGATATGTCAAGAGCTCTGCTTATGCCCTAAGTCATCTACTGATGAATAACAACAGAAGACCTTTCTCCCATGTCCTGTCCAGCCAAAGCCTGACACCAAGGAAGGGCTGTAAATCCAGTAAATGAATTTTGAGTTTGTTTTACCAGCAATGACACTCTCTCCTTTCTGTGTAGGATGTGACAAACCAGGAAAAGAATTTGAACTCCAACTGGCTTCTCATGCACCAGGGAGATCATAGAATCACAGCACGGTTTGTGTTGGAAGGGACCCAAAGATCATCAAGTTCCAACCCCCCTGCTGTGGTGAGGGATATCTTCCACTAAACCAGGTTGCTGAGAGCCCCACCCAACCTGGCCTTGAACACTTCCAGAGAGGGGGCATCCCATCTTCTCTAGGCAACCTCTTTAGTGCCTCAAAAATTTCACAGACAAGAATTTTTTTCTAATATCTAATTTAAGCCTACTCTCTTTTAGTTTGAAGCCATTGCCCCTTGTCATGTCACTAAAAGCCCTTGTGAAAATTCTCTCTCCATCTTTCTTGTAGGCTCCCTTCTGGCACTGGAAGGCTACAGTGAGGTCACTCTNTTTAGTTGTGATGGATTCTATGTAGGACCAAAATGAAGAGCAGATGTCCCACAAGAGAAAATTCTGATCGAAACAGAACCCTGACATTATTTCTTCATACTGGGACAATATGCAATGATGTTTAAAGCATGTTAATGAAATATTTGTATGAATCTCTTTTAAACACAACATATTTTGTAGATGACAATGACAACAAGAAGAAATTGTAGTAGAAAACTCACTAATTTATCACCATTAACTTGAGTGATGGCCAGAAGGAAAGTGCCTCAGCCACAGTGCAGACTCATATGCCTATCCTGACTTTCTTCTGGCTCCTGCTCTCTTTCCCCATCAGGGCAATTTTATCAGGGAGACACGGATTCTGTCCCAGCAGCAGCAGCCACAGGAGAGCGAGGATGCTGTGCCATTTGAGAGATGGCTGCACGGACTCCTTGCAGAGCTCTGTTAGCAAATCTCAGGGATGTGTCAAGTCCAGCAAACCTCTCTCCCTGCCTGCTGATACACCAAAGGGAAAACACTGAGAAAGAAGAGATGCATTTACTGAAAGAGCAGTACCAGCCCACAAACTGGCATTCAGACAGGACATACACAGAGTACATTTCATCAGAAACCTTCTACCCCCCAGACACTGAGATTTTGCAATAAGCTCTCTAATATTTTCACAAGGAAAATGCTTTGCTATTTTGCCAAAGAAAAGGGGCTGGTGTCTGAAAGGGATGACACCATCTGGGCTGTGGGACAGCAGGAGATGAGACTTAGTGACCTGGCTAGCTGTTGTAGGTCTCTGTTGTCCTCCTGCCTTCAAGAACTTTCCTTCTCCATTCCCCCAGTTACTCAGAATTTCTAAACTTGCCTATCCTCAAAGTAAGTGTAAATCCTACACTGTCTGTATAACTTGAAAAAGCATTATCCTCATCAAACCAAGTAGATTAGTATCTTATTGCAGCACAGCAACCTAAACTCTGACTTAGTTGGTATTTGTGTTATCTTGGTGTTTTGTGGCTCAGTAGGAAAGAGCTACTGTATAAAGCCCCCTCTATTGAACCCAGTATCTCATGCTTTAAATATGCTGAGCAGTGCCTGAGGGATGCACTTCCCACCTCAAACTCCTCCATGTCCTGGATAATCACTTGTGGACAGCCAGGAAAAGCAACAGCTGCTGGCAGAAATCAGCTCTCCAAACCCCATAGCCCTGCTGTAAATCTGAGAGATATGAGGGATATGTCAAGAGCTCTGCTTATGCCCTAAGTCATCTACTGATGAATAACAACAGAAGACCTTTCTCCCATGTCCTGTCCAGCCAAAGCCTGACACCAAGGAAGGGCTGTAAATCCAGTAAATGAATTTTGAGTTTGTTTTACCAGCAATGACACTCTCTCCTTTCTGTGTAGGATGTGACAAACCAGGAAAAGAATTTGAACTCCAACTGGCTTCTCATGCACCAGGGAGATCATAGAATCACAGCACGGTTTGTGTTGGAAGGGACCCAAAGATCATCAAGTTCCAACCCCCCTGCTGTGGTGAGGGATATCTTCCACTAAACCAGGTTGCTGAGAGCCCCACCCAACCTGGCCTTGAACACTTCCAGAGAGGGGGCATCCCATCTTCTCTAGGCAACCTCTTTAGTGCCTCAAAAATTTCACAGACAAGAATTTTTTTCTAATATCTAATTTAAGCCTACTCTCTTTTAGTTTGAAGCCATTGCCCCTTGTCATGTCACTAAAAGCCCTTGTGAAAATTCTCTCTCCATCTTTCTTGTAGGCTCCCTTCTGGCACTGGAAGGCTACAGTGAGGTCACTCTGGAGCCTGCTCTTCTCCAGGCTGAACAATCCCAATTCTCCCAGCCTTTCCTCATAGCAGTGGTGCTCCAGCCTTATGGTCAAGTGGTGGCCCTCATCTGGGCCCTCATCTGGGCCACCCTTGCTCCAACAGGTCAATGTCCTTCCCGTGCTGGGAATCTCAGAGATGGATTCACTGCTGTGGGTGGGATCTCACAAGAGCGGAGTAGAGGGGCAGAAACAACTGCCTCGACCTGCCACCCACGCAGCTTTTGGTGGAGAGATGCTGCCAGACTGAGAAAATAGGCAGGCTGTTTCTTTAAGGGCATAGAAAGATCGGTGTCTGAAAGAACAGATCTCCTGACACTGCAGGGATGACATTTACTCTATGACATTACATGAATTTTATGATCATTTAGAGTGAGGTCTGTGCTTGGCTTTTACATATCCACAGCACAGTGAGGTATTTAAAAGATGTGTAGATCTGGCACTTAGGGACATGCTTTAATGTTGGGCTTGGCAGTGTTAGGTTGAACAGTTGAACTTGATGATCTTAAAGGTCTTTTCCAACCTAAATGATTCCATGATTCTATACTGACTCAGTTGTTCCTGTTGGGCAGGAGGGGCATTGCCAGGGTCCCTGCTGTGCACTCAGAGCTGACAACATTCATAGGCATTTTCCAGATTTCCTGCCTTAAAGTAACCTGAATTTATCACCTGACAAACTCAGCAGTGAAGTCTAGTTTTTATCTGTCACGGAGCAGACAGCAGTGGAAATGAAGGTTCATTACTTTCTCTCCAGGACCACAGTGCTCCCTGTTTCACCCACCGGCTGCTGACCGGCAGACTGGCCGCTCTGTCTTCGCAGCTGACAGGGGCTGCTGCAGACGCCACCTCACCACTGATCTGATTATGTCGAGAGGAGGGAGGATGTGGTTTGGAAACCTTGAACGCCCTTCACTCTCCAACTGCTCTCTGTGCAGCGGCTGCTGTGCACTGTGGGCTGTTCAGTTGTCTCCTGGATGAAATGATCTCATTAGGTGATTTCAAAGGGCTGGATGGAGCAGAGCCACCTGCTTTCTCAGAAGGAGAGTCTCATCAGCTTTCCTGGAATTGATAAAGCATATGTGAAAGGGATGTCTGCATCCCATGAAAACCTTACTTTAAAGACACAGCTCCAAGATTTCTATGTTTGGAGAGCAGTGAAACAGACCAGCCCTTTGCCTCTTCTCCTTCTCCCTCCAATCCTTTCCCTCCCCTTTACCCAGGCTTTTTTGTTTACATTATACTTCCAAACCGCTCAGGGATATTTGTCAGTCATCAATATTTTTATTCTAGCACATGTAAGCTGATATAGATATACAGGAATAAATCCCCATGGGGAAACCCTACTTCTGGAATCAGGGGATTTTTGATTTCTAATCCACTGTGGTAAAATGAAGGAAAAAAAACTTCATCCTGGAAGAATACCATGTCTGGGGGTGTATTACCAACATGATTGTAATCACACGCAGTGCCATGTCAGCACATGCTGGTGCATCTCTTCTACCAAAAAGAGCTGCTGCATGGTTAGAAGTGCTGCTCCTGAGACTCCAGGAAGGTGAATTCCTGTGCCTGCCTGTGGAATAGCTTGGGTATGGCAGTTGAGGAGGGCAGACTGGGCAAACACATTCCTGTCTGTCCATGGGCTGCACAGAAGAACCATTTCTGGGAACAGATGTAGGCTTGGGACTCAATTGCCTCCGGTAAGAAAAATGATAGCTCTGATGGGGATTTTTCTAATGGGAGTATCTGCTGCCTCCAAAGTGGGGTGATATTAGCAGCTCATTTTATCCAGATCATAACGTAGCTACCTAATCTGCCTTTAAATGGTGGCCTGCCCGGTTTTGTGTTGCAGTTCCATTTCCCAATTCTCCTTCTGTTCTGTAAAACAAGCAATATTAGAGCCGTAACTGAAGCTACCAACTGTGGGGTGGCCTGTTATCTTTTTAATAAACACCATAGACTATTTGCTCAGCTTACAACTGACATTTTTTCATTGCAATCCTTTTAAACATAACCTGTATTCTGGAAAGCCAGGCTGGCTTTCTGCAGTGTGTGCACATCAGTAGCTGAAAGGTAGAAGGCAGCATTCAGTTTTCCTGATGATGCAAAGGGCAGACAGAATCTGCTGCTCTCCTCTTGTGCTACTGCCTTTGTGGGGCTGGCAGATTAAGGATTTTTGAGTAGGAAACATGGCTGGGTAAATCAGGAGAGAGCATGTACATGCAGAATGAAAGTGCCATTCCATGAGTTTTTTTATCTTAATGGAATTTTTAAAATTACAGTTGGTTTAATCTTCCATATTGCTTTTGCTTGAAAGCTGCGGGATGGCTAGTTAGATTATGGAAGACATCATGAGATGGTTTTCTAAGACATTCTTAGGGCTGTTAAAGAAAAATACCTTTTTCTCACAGCATCATAAGTATGCTGTCTTCTCCTGTGATCTTCAGAATGGTTACTATTCAATTATTGATATATACAACGTTGCAGTAGTTAAATGTGGCTGCTGTTCTAAAGGTAATCTTTAAATGCCTACATTCAGCTAGAAAAATATTTGTATTATGATGAGTCACAGGAACAGATTTAAAATGCTGCATGTAAACATCTATACAACCTCTATCTGCAGCCTGAAATTCTTGGTGTACGCAGCGGGTGCTGACTGAAGTCTGCAGGGTTTAATCCGACTGTTGTTTCCCTTTGCTGACACGCAGGGAGCTGTGTGCTTGCTCCTGTCTCTCCTTGCTCGGCAGTGCCGGTGCCTGGGTCGGTGCAGCGGGGGAGCCGAGGCTCTCGGTAGCACCCCTGCAGCCAAACCCTCCTGCTGCCTTCACCAGATGCATCAGACACTGCCTCATGGTTGCCAAACCCACTTTGCTTTCGTGCCTTTAGATTTTGGCGTTACTTCCCCGAGGGATCTGCTTGCAGAAAAGCTCTCTGCTGTGACAGGAAAAGCACTGCTTTCCTCCTGAAGGGCATCCCCAGCCCTGGCCTTTGCTGCTGGGATTTCTCCAGGTGCTTGAACCTCCTCTATCATGTGCATTAGCAGCAGTGCTGGAGAACAGGTGATGGCACCAGGAGCAGCCATGCTGCTGGATGGAGCACAGCTTTGGGGAAACATCGGTGGCAGCAGCCCAGGCGCTGCCTCTCTTTAGCAGCAGACGCTGGGGTGAGGATGCTTTTGCCCTCCCTTCTGCTGAAAGCACTCTGGCTGCTGACAGCTGACATTCCTCCAGCTGACATTCCTCCTCCCTGTCCATCCTACTGGGTGGTAGGTTTAGCTTTCAGTAAAAATCAGACCAAGGCACCCATTAAAACAATCTCACATTAGGGCTTAGCAGTCTGGGTAGTCTCTCTTGGAGGCAGGGTAGTCACACCTGGATGGATGGATGGATGGATGGATGGATGGATGGATGGATGGATGGATGGATGGATGGATGGATGGATGGATGGATTGAGACCCATTCTCTAAAAGTGCCCTGGGTGCCAGTGCAAAGTGGTTCATGCTCTGGAAAAAGTGGGCTGTTTACAGAGCCTGGTGACCTCTGCTGATCTACTGCTCTGGGGACAGGCTGATGAGGATTAATTGATTCATCTGGGGCCACCAGCTTTCTCAGATGGTTGCCACTCCCAAAGAAACAGTATTTTCCCCCACCAAACTTGACTAATTGTAAGCCTTTAAAAATGGCACTTCCAAAATAGAGGGACCTGCTGAGTGAGTTATTAGTCATCCTTATCTGGGAGGGAAGCGACGGTTGCTGTAACAGGCTCTTTATCTCTGCAGCACCATGTTCTCTGGAGAGGGGGCTGTGGGACACAAGGTGCAGGGAGCTGCCAGACACCTTCCTTCAAGGGGAACAAAGGGTAGAACAATTTGTTTCTGAAGGCCTGTCTCTGCACTGTCCAAATGATGTCTTTGTTTTTAAAAGCTGCTTATTTTTAACAGGTTGTAACTAACAAAGCCACCTGTATTTTTCTGTTGATATCTGACACAGGCTGGGTTTGGGTTTTTTTGTGCAAATAGAGGAAGCTCAGTGGATAGATGATCCAGCTCTGTGTCTCAGAGCTTGCAGCTGACTCTGAATGTCTGACTGGAAATATTCTCACTCTGCAAAAGTGTGATCCTCTGTTTGCAGTCACAACGAAGCTCAGAATACATTTTGAAGAATGCTGTGGTTTAATTCACTTCAGTACGTCCTCTGATGCCCTTCCTCTTAGGTTTAAAATGGTTTCTCGCATACTTTCCAAGCTTGACTGTGTTGTGACTCCTTCTCTGTGCGATAAAGAAGTCTCCAGAAAGCATATTGAGCACGTTATATATTACACATATGTGCAATCCACTGCTGGGAAATGGCTAGGGCTGTACCAAATTGGTCTTGTCCTAAATGGGAATGTGAGACCATCACTGTGCCTTCTCTCTTTCATCCCCACAGGTCTCGAGAAAGCAGAAAACAGCCTTCTTTGAAACCTCTCTTAGCTGTGCCCCCTCATCCTCTCCCTCCCACAGCAGCCCCAGGGAACCCCTGGAGAACACTGCCCACCACAGCCATTCAGTGTAGCTGGCAGATGTCTTCAATCAAAGTTTTGAGCTTGGTCTGTGAATCAGAGGTTCATTCATTGGCTTTTCCTATCACTTAGCAAAATACTTGTTCTCCAGAAACACTGGTGGTGATCTGCCTGTCCAAAGTAACTGAATTGCTGTCAAACTGTCCATCCTGCTCCTCCTTTGCATAATGCACTCTGATACAGTGCCTGTTTAATACAGCAGCATTGTCTAAGAAATGACATTTGGCTTTTGCCTTGACAGGGGTTTGACAGTATCTCACCACCTTTCCCATTACGAATTTTATCCCTAATGAGGCTGAGAACAGGGGCTACTTTGCTCCTCTCACAGAGATTGTCACAAATGAATTTACCCCCAGCTTCTTGGAAGGACCCATCAGCACCCAGTTTACTGATTAGACCCTGGGAGTCTAATCAGCAAATTCCTCTGGTGCAGCAGGGAGATGTGTCTCTGCCAAGCCTTGGCCTCTGTAGGTTGAAGAGCTGCTCTGCTGTTTTCATTAGCTGTGACATCCACATAGGCATTAATGGGTCAGGTTTTGCTCCTTATCTGTGACCTTCAGTCCTGTTTGCTAGGACAGTGGTGTGATAAAGGAGTGCATCTCCCAGGTTGATAACATGGTTTGCTTTTCATTAGGCATGTATTTGCATACCAAATGCAAAGTATTATTTGGAAAAAATAAAAATAATTTTAAATTTAGTATCTCTCTTGTGTTTAAAATTTTCCAGGCAAACTCTGTATCAAAAAGTATTCACCATTTCTGTTTCAGAAATTTTCAGTTTTCTTTTTCCATCAGAAGAATTGACCTCATCTGGGCACACAGAGGGGATGATGTCATTATCAGGGGCTGAGGTTAACATAAGGTTCCTAAGGCTATCATCCTGTATGCTCATTTTCCACTGAAAGAAAAACAGAAAAAAATGCATCAAACCATTTTAGAAGTCAGAGTGTCCAATCCAATCCCTTCAAGCCCCTCACTACAAGAAAGACATTGTGGTGCTGCAGCGAGTCCAGAGAATGGCAACAAAGCTGGTGAAAGGTCTGGAGTACAGGTCTGATCAGGGGAAACTGAGGGAGCTGGGGGTGTTCAGCCTGGAGAAAAAGAGGCTCAAGGAGCACCTTAGTGCTCTCTGCAAGTAACTAAAGGAGGTTGAAGCAAGTTGGGGACCGGTGTCTTCTCCCATGTAACAAGAACAGCCTCAACTTGTTCCAGGGAAGGATCAGGCTGGATATCAGAAAAAATGTCTTCACCAAAAGGGCTGTCAAGCACTGGAACAGGCCACACAGGAAGCCTGTGCAGTTACCATCCTGGAAGCATTTAAATGACATGTAGATGTGGCACTTAGAGACGTGGCTGTGCTGGGTTACTGGTTGGACTCGATGAAGTTGACGGTCTCTGTCAATCTAAACAATTCTGTGATTCTATGAAAAGTCTTCTAATTCAGGATACACCACCTACTTATCAATTGTGTTACAGAGTTTATAATTTTCCATACATTGCAAAAGGTTGTGAAAAACTGATGATGTAATAAATTTTGCTTCAGCACATACTTCTGGTTAAAATCATATATGAAAGTGCTCACAGTTTCCATTATGGTTTACAAAACAGGACAAAATGTCTAATGGAATATTTAGACCACTTTGCTCAGAATTTAGCTAGCTTAAGAAGTTGCTGAAAAAATACTTTTTTCATTCATGCACATATAAATTCAGAGAGATTTCCCTCTTAATGATAGACCAGATATGTGTCATCACAGTGACAGCAAGCTAAGTCCCCTGGCTGATACAATACTGTTTGTCAAACAAATGGCAAGGAGAGCAGGTTGCAGGAGCCTCTCCGCCAACGAAATGCCTCCTGCCAGCACCGTAGGTGGCTGATGGACAGCTCCTTCCAAACAAGGACAGTTACATAATAATAACTCCACTCTGTGTCAGTGGTGATGCTAATGTATGCAAATACTGCTGTAATGAACCCAATTAGATTTCCTGTATACAGAAATATGCCATTCTGATATTGGATACCTGTATCTAGTATCATGATAAGGAGAAAGGACTTCAGCCTGGGAGACATCACCCCTCTCCCTGCTCTGCACTGGGCTGGGGTCCTGGTACACTGCAAAACTCCTGCCAAGTCCTGGTGGCTGCTGCAGCTGCCTGGGAAAAGAGGCACTGCAGCTGAGGGGACTCAGAGGCTGGCACTGCCTGCTTTACCAGGCTGCAGTAGGTTCAGAGGTACAGCTGGCCAAGGCCAGCAGAGTAACAGAGACCTGTGGAGCTTGATCACCTGCTTTTTATTTTCAGGAGCTCATATTCACTTCTGTTACAGAATCATAGAAGTGCCCATGTTGGAAGCAGCCACAAAAGATCTCCTGGCCCAACCCTGTGTGGGAAAAGGAACCTGCTATCTAGAACCCTGGGACTGGCCCAACTTGAAAACCTCCAGTTATGGGCACTCTACCATATTCTTGGGCAGGTTGTCCACTGTAAAAAATGTCTTTATTCTGTCATGGTTAGGTTATTGCTTTCTCTTGGTTTCATGGCCAGTCTCAGTGTTTTCAGCATAGCGAACAGACTCTGCTGTGCAAGGAGGCTGGAGGGGAAACTGCTGGCTCAGTAGTCACAAATGAGACACTTCCAGACTTCACGAAAAAGAGGTTGTTATTTATTAAATAAACATTTCTTTAGGGCCTCCTGAATACTTACTGTGTTCTGGTTCCTGCTGATCAATGTTTCTGTTGTCTTGATTAATCAACTGATCTTGTGAAGAGTTTTAATCAGCTCCAACATTGCCAGGAACTAGCCCAACTTCAAGTGAAGGAAACATGACTGTCAGCAGCTGACAGGACACCCAGCTGCTCACTGGGCCTGAGGCTGGAAGCTTGGGATGGTATAAAGATTCTGTGAGAAGGAAATGAGATGCTGGGAAAGACAAAAGAAAAAAGAACAGATAAAATCCCAGGAGTCCATTGCTGTGAGCTGTGGCTGTGGGCAAGGCACTGGAACCATGAGCATGGCAACATGCAGGTGGCCAGAGTAATGGCCAGTGGAAAAATCTACTGCTTGGATTTTTAGGTCATGCAGTGAAAAGTGACTAAACACTGCATAGACTTCATATAGCTGTATTTATACCTTTGGTCCTGATCCCTAGGGAACAGCTTAACTTAAAATCACAAGATTTTCTATGTAATAAATTTGTATTCCTTTCTGTTTGTCTTGCAAGCTGTGGATTCACCCAAATTCGTATGCTAATATTTTTCCCTTGTGATGACAGGAACCACAGCAACAAACACTGTATATGTGTGAGTTTGCCCAGCTGTTCAAAATTCAGTGAACCTGTGGGCACAGCTTCAGAGAGACAGAACTGCTGTGCAGGTGTCTGGGCAAAGCAGCTGGCTCAGGTGTGGCAGTTGGTGAGCTATGGCCCTGCTGTGCCACACAGCTGCAGACAGCCCAAAATGCTTTTGGGGGACCCAGCTTCATGCAGCCTGTGCCCCTTTAGATGGGCCCTGCTGCAGTGGTTCGTGTCAAACTCCTGCTCCCCGCCCTCCCAGCACAGACATCAGGCTCCACCTAAAAGACCTGTTGGTTTCCCTGCTCAAATGGAGCACAACACTAACAGGATCAGATGACCCAGGTCCACACTGCTGGAAATACTTGCTTTGATCCCCATAGGTGCAGGGTTTCTGCAGCACTTCCCAGGGCATGCTGGAGCAGGTCCCCTGCACTCCCACACCCTCTGGAGGTTCACATCCCATCCAGTGGTCCTCTCCTAGCAGCTGGCACTGATGCTGACCTGATGGCTGCATTTCATGATGAGATTTGCCTTCTTTGCACTGGCAGGGCAGGGCAGCTCCAGCCTGGTGTCCACCTGGTCTGGCTGCAGGTTTGCAAGGCACAGACTGTCCAGCTCACACATCTCATGGCACATCTCTTCCCAGAACTCCAACTACTACATGGTTATGTTTGTCTTACAGGATCAATGGATTTGCATCCCTGCCTGCTGGGTCCCAGCCAAGGAGGTGAAGTGGCTTCCTTTCACCATCTGGAGTAACAAATGCCCCTTTCAGGGCTGACTGCCCTGCCAGCCAGCAGTGACAATGAGCACTGGTCACCATTAACACTGCTCCCCCCCCCATCAGGGGCAGCTGTGCTGGAGTCTGCTCTAAAGCCACATCTTTCTAGGACCAAACTCCCTCTGCTTTCCTGCCTTCAGCATTGCACTGCAGATTTCTTTCCCTGACAAGAGCAGAAAATTGGTCAGCCATGAGGTGCAGCCAGTGATCATCCCTTCTACAATCCAGGTCCTTCTCAATACAAAGCAGCATAGATTCTTTTATGACTTTTCATATTCCTACAATGCATTTTTCTAATGACTTAATTATATTATCTGTATGCTAAATATGTGCTAAGTGGGATCCCATTGTTTGCAGCTGTTGATCTGTAAACATGAGCTGAAAGGAAGAAAGTCCAGGAATGCCCTCCACAGAGATGTTGCACACACAGTTGTGGATGGAAAAGAGTAGGAAAAGGACAATCTGCTACTGCTAAAGCAAAAGAATTTCCTATAAGGCTTCAGTACAAAATTCCTGATAACAGGCCCAGGAGTGAGGCTTACAGCTGGAAGCTCTGAGCCCTACCTTCAAGATCACTCACTGATAAAGAGGCCAGTTCTCTGGCAGGGGAGAAGTCTTACTTGAATTTACCTGAACTCTAAGGAAGCTCCCAAGCCATTTGCTGATCGGAATCTTCACTTGAACATGAGCTCAGATATGGGTTGATTCCTTCCTTTAAAAGTTTATCCCTAATATGAAATTATCTCTCTTTTCAAGGCCAGCAGATATCCCTCCTTGCTCTTTGCAGTCCAGCTTCTTTCTGTTAATCCAGCAGATAGGATGTCATGGTTTACCACTCACATCTGACACTCTTTGCCTCTAATGCTTTCCTGTTCATTTATTTCCCATTAACATTAATTAGAATGATCAAAGTCAGGCTGAGGCTTGTGGTATCATTCACTCACATTCTTCTATCTCTCCTACTTTAAATTGCATCTAGATTGCTTACTACGAATTAACATACCAAGGCCCACAATAATGTTGAATACTGAAGTATATTGAATAATTAATATTATCATGCTGCATGTCTTTTAATGCCATGTGTAACAGTGTCCTGGTTTGTGTGTCCTGCTCAGTGCTCATGTACCACAGCTGTCTCACCTCAGCCTCTGTCAGTTCTTTGAGGGATCACAGACAGGCACAACACCTAATGACTTTACCTGCCTGATGCTCAAGCACGACACTCCTTTGGTGGCACACATGAAAAGATAAGGCTCCACAGCTTTAGGGCTTTGAGGTTTCACTTTTGCCTGTCATGTAACCCTTGATCAAGGCCACCAGATGTTTCAAGTCTTCACAGTGTTGAGTAGACACTAGCTGGTTTTACTCACCTGGCCACATTCTCTGCTGAGGAAGGCTTCCTTTTGAGTAGGAGCTTTAGCAAATCTTGGAATTTGCCTTTTGTCATTAACATTGGCACCTGCTCCCTGGCAGAACTGGAAAGACAGTGGTGAGAAAGGCACATTAGCCTCACAAATTGAAGTTTGTGATTTAATATGTAGTTGCCACTGCATATTGAGTGTTTGTAATAGAAGTTTTTAATTGAGATTCATGTATTGCTGATAGACAGATTTCCAAAACTATTCCACTCACCATCAAGCTGCCAGCATAAACAACTGACCAAGGTACACAGATTAAGGCACACAGCTGGTATAAAAATCCCTCTTATATCCCTTTTATCAAGCTTGGCTACACATTCTGTCCATTTTCCACAGGAAAATCAATAGCAATAAATAGCTGTCACATTAGAGCCATCACAGTGTCACTGATACAGCTTCTTTGCAGGGCCAAAACATTGGCTGGTCTATCTTTCCTTCCACAGAGACCATCTAGGGATGGTCTAGAAACACCAGAAATGGGACAACTGTTCAAATTACTTCTGGAAGGTTTCTTCAAAAGAAGTCACAGCCTTCTTTATGAGGAGCTGGGCTAATCTTCCACACACAAGTTCTGCAGCTCAGCATCTGTTTTTGTGCAGAAATAATTTTCTATCTAGAGTCTGGCATTTCCTGAGTTTTTCCAAGAAAACTGATGATAAAATTAAATAAATTAATTTTCCTGTTTTATCTATTAAATATTCACTCAGGCTCCTTAGCTAGTCCTTCTTATAAACTAAAAAACACCAAAACAAGCCTTTCTTCTCTATGCCCAGCTGGGCTTTGTGGAAAAGCCTCCAGATGGGACTGTGTATCTTGAACTTTTCAGGCAGGATTTGACTTTATTATTCAGTGGTTCACTGGGAAGGATCAGTGAAGGGCCTGTTCTGTGCAGGAGTGACCTTCACTGACCTCACCCAGACCTGAAAGGTGATGTGACTCAGAGAGCTGAGAGGCTTTGTGTGGAGACAAGGAGAAAACAAAGCCAAGCAGCTGAGAAGGAAACTGTTTTCTGGCAGGAACTGCTGTTGATTAAATTCTGATTTAAGAATGAAACCAAGAAGTAATTATGATTGTTTTGAAAGGGCTCTTTTTCACAATGATATTGCAGTTTTTAACTTGGGTGATTTAAAAGCTCTCTGGAAGGCTGCACTGGGGCTACCAAAGGCTGTCAAAATGCGTGATTCTCCTGGGAGGTTCAGTCATGTCCTCACAAAGATCAGCTTGCTTCTGAGTGTCATTAACACGAGGCTCAGTCCCTACCTGGTCCTGAGCACCACATTAGAGAGGTCAATGTTGAAAGATCTACACTTAAAAAAATCACATCTTATAGTCAGTTTTAAAAAATGCTCCTGCACTTCTTAGAGAGCTAGGAGCAGGCAGAAGATGCAATAGGCCTTTGGCCAAGGTCATCCAGAAAAGCATCCTGACAGTGGGACTGGGCAGAAGAATCATGCCTTGCCACCTCAGTTTGATGCCTGCAAGAGCCCTCAACCTTCACAGGGCTGGAGACCTCAAACTATACCAACTTTTTGAATTTCACTGACACGATGCACCTTGTCATCCTAACTCCAAGTGTACAACTCTTTTCTCCCCTTCCGGTTCCTTTATGTGTAGGCAGAACTGCACTACAGGGTGCTTTTGAATGTGTTTATTTAACTCCATTTGATCCTTGTAAGTCTATTTTATATCCCTCAGGTAAAACACTGCTTCACCATAAGGCAAGAATAGCTTTTTGTTAATTATTACCTTGCTCTTTTATAAACAGACTCTGTGTTAGTGCTAAGTAGAATAGGAACAGCTCAGAAGAAACATTTATTTTCGTGAGGGATGAGTGTGAGATTCTTCTGTACAGGGTCATTGGAAAATCCAGGAGTCCCTGCCCCAGTGCAGAGATGTGTTGTGTGCACGTTTAATCTCCAAACACTTCCAACTTGTGCTGCCTGTCAGTGATGCTGATGCTTCCAACCTTCCCACAAACTGCTGGAGCTGTTAAATAACTGCTGCATTTTCACCCCATACTGGCTTGTATCTGTGGTGACAGGAATATTTCCTAGGACTTTGAGTCTTTGCTATATTTTTGCATCTGTGGGTCAAGGGCAGAGGTTTCAAACTGACTCTGGCTACCAGAGACACTGCCTGCTCCTTTCCCAAGCAGCTCATAAGCAGAAATTACATAAACCAAAAGATTTCCTAGGAGAATGAGTGCAGGAATATCCCACTTTGCTGTTTGGCTCTCCAGCTCCTGTCCAGAATTATCTTTTTAAGGGACATCAACTCTGCAGAAGAGCCTTGGTGTGTGTGACTTCTGCAAGGACAACAGACCTGGAGGAGACTGAAACTCCCTGGAAGAGGTTATGGAGAAGCAGGACATCTGTGTGGCTGTCCCTTGGCTGCACTGCTCTTCTCATTGCTGTGCAGATGCTACAGGATATCAGTGGTGGCCTTGTTCCTGCCTTGTCCTTGGGAAGAGAAGAGATAAGACCTGTTTAAATGGAGCAGGAAGAAAGGAAAGGATGTTGTGAAGGGAAACTCACTGACTGCAGTGTACTGAACAGGGTACCCAGAGATGGAAAGTCATTACACTTTACAGACCAGGCAGTAATTTGGAAAGCATCTGTGTATCCTTCAGTGCCAAGGTGCCAAGCAAATGGGTCAAGACTACAGGTGGGGAAAATAATTAGGAAGGCAAGACACCTCATTTTGATAATCTCATTGAATTACAATAACAACCTCAATTTCATCCTGAGAGCTCTGAGGCTAATCCAGCAGTTTTATTTCTGAGCATTCTCGAGTGCGACTTCTAAAATCTCTTTGACTAATTCACTGCCTTCTATTTGAGGAAAAGCCTTGAGAGGTGCTGCTAATGAAGACAAATGAAGGAAAAGGAACTTGACCCCAGAGTATGAAATTCTGCTCATTAACTTGCGCTTCCAGTTGGCTGATTGGTATTATTTGGATGTAGATGGGGTAATTAATGACAGGAAGTAATGTAGCAGGATATGAGTTGTGCAGAATGCACCTCAGCAAATCTACCTTTTATTATGTCTTGCCTTATTTATGTGCACTGTATTTGTTATGCCACTGCCTGATGTAGTTACCACCCTCATTTGGAATTTCCTTAACTTAATAGTTTTCTTCATTCTTTTATGCTATTTTGGGATTTTTTTGCTTATGTTCTGTATGTAACAATTTCCTAGTCTGTTTTTAGTAGCATGAGGATGTATTTTCATGGTCATATGGAACATTTCAGCATGTGAAACACTTCTTACAATAGGAATTGCCATTGAGATTAACTATACTTCCTTCCTACTTCACTGGACAGGCTATTGGGATTGCCAGTAAATTAATGGTCACATATGTCCCATGTACTCCCACTCACATTATTTCCCTATCTCAGAAGGAAATGAGCTATATATGAAATTTTTTACATTTTTGAGGTGGGTGGAGGGTGAGAGAACATTTTTAAAAATGACACATACTCCTGGGAAAGAAATTGTCTTATGGTTTAAGCCAAAAGATTTTAAACCTGTAAAATACCACTGTGCTTTTGATTTAGCTCCTTGATGTATGAACAATATATATCACCACAGGAAAAGATGACCTTAGAACAGTGAATGATGTGAAATGACCTTTGGTAAGGTTCTGTAAGTATTTATGCATGTGAATAATTTTACATAACTTACTGGGGATAAACTCACTGGATAAGAGAATCTGCCCCAAAAAAGTAATTGACCTTAATCTTTGTCTGAATGATCAGGCTGTTGCTATGAGTATTTTTGCCCAGGTTTCTCAAAGAATACTGTGTTTTGTACATTTGTCTGTCCACCTGTCTTTTACCACCCCAAACTGCTTTGAATCCTTTGACATAAACCTGGTACTTCCACTTGAGGTCATACAATGAAACCTTTTACGTAATGAAATGCTCATAAAATTAAAACATTTGAACAGAAAGTAACATTCTTTCATGCAAGATGCAAAGCAGAAGAGGGAAGAAAGTGCCAGGACAGATTAAGAATCTGAAATGAAGAATTTGTGCCTCTCTGAGTGGAGCTTCTATGGTCCTTCAGCAGGTATCAGCACAGATTCCTAGGAGGCAGACAAAATGGGAGTTACATCTTGGGGCTACAGGGCAATGGTTTGTGTCTGCCTCTCTGGATGGAGGGGACTGAGACTGCTGATCTGCAAGCTGAAGAGGGGAAAATGACCTCAGAGTCCTTCGAGGAAGGACATTCAGATGAGCAATTTCCAGACAATAGCTGATGCTCTGGAATTTCCTCTAGTAAGAATAACTTGATTGCTTGCATATTCTCACAGGCACTGAAAGGAGAGGCTGGGAGAATCAGGTACTCCAACAACTTTGAGAGTCTCTGTAATTTTATTTAGGACACATTGAGATGAAAAGTTGGAAGTGGTGTTACAGAATTGCATTCCTACCCAATATGACTGTGTGGTTCAAGTCTGTGCTGCTTCTAGATTAGAAAACTTTCTTTCTCCATGCCAGACTGCTCCATCCTGTTCACTTCAAACATGGACATCTGGATGTCCATGAATGGTGAGCATCATCCCAGACATAAAACTGAGATCTCTCCTCCTGGAGACACCCAGTGTTGGCTGCAGGGTCTTTGCTATACAGAGTGATGTATACTTACTAGTGTCCTGTACCTAAACATGGCATTTTGGATTACTATGCAGTGAAAATAGTGCAAAGTTTGCATTTCACCCCAGAACTGTCTGCTTTCCTCATTTTTTATAAATGAAACACATTAGGAAGAAAAATCTCTCTTTAAAAGTTCTTTATTTGTTGGAACATGCTTGGAATAGTTCAGGTATAGGCTCAGTAAGTGATCTCGAAGTGATCTTATTCTTTCTTATGCTTCAAAGAACTAATAACACCTTTAAAGGTCATAATAAAATACCCTAATAATGAATACTAATCCATGTGGGCTATTTTTATGAGATAGTAAAAATTTGAAGTGAAAGTTCATCTTGCTGGAAATATGTAAGATAGCCAAGAGAAAGAAAAGCTTTCACCCTCTCCAGTGAGAACTGCAGAAAGGAAAAAGCAGGTTTCTATCATTCAGAATTTACTGAAAACATGTTGAATGTTTATTTGAAATGAGAGGAATGGCCAGCCAGCTGGCAGCCTTCTGAAAGTCTGTGTGTCTCCTCTCAGCAGATGGTGCACACAGAACCCAAACACAAAGCCTCCTCCTTTTGTCTGAGGTGCTTAAAACGTGCTTCAAGGCAGAACTGTGGGCTGCTGTTCGACCACTGCTGCTGTCTGCAGGGCACTAGGGAGGGTAGGAAGCATTTTAAGACAAAAAGTGTAAATAATATTATTATTTTCCTGTTGAAATAAGCTTAGAGTTCATCTTTTTGTTCCAGCACCAAAAAAAAAAAAAAAAGTAGAAGATACTTAAGAATTCCTCTGTGTAACATCATCAGTCAATTGCACAGACTATGTTGTCTCTTCCAGTCTCTCCTGCTCTCCTCCATTCCCCTAGAGCACCCATCTTTGCCCTTCCCCACAACTCTTCTGTGATCTGCCCACATTCATTCTCTGTAACTCGAATTCTTCCCATCTCCTTTGAATCAGAACTTTCCTTTTACTTTTTCTCCATTTCTTCTCTAATGATTATTTATGAAGTAAATTATGCACATTACCGCTTATATGAAAATAATAAATGTCCTGGCACATTTTCTAAAGTAAACTGCCGGGGTAATAAACTCTGAAAATTGCAAGGAAAATGCCAAAATATTTCATTGTATAAGCGCCACAACCTGGGAGCATGAAGTGCCCATGACTAATAACTGACCTCATTAAACTAATCCGGCGGTGGACGTAAAGACAATAATTAAGTCCGTGGCATTTCTGACTGAAAAGTCAGAAATGGTAAAACCATCATTGGTGATTGGCCACTTTGAAGGGTGGGATTCGCTGGCGGCCAGCTTTCCTAGTAAGAAAAGCCCCGGGATAACCCGACCCGCCCGCTCGGCAGCGCTCGTTGCGCTCCGAGCGCGCCGGAGCCGGCCCGGGCCGGGCGGAACCTCCGGCAGGGAAGGCGCGGCTGTGCCCGGGCTCGGCGCTCCTGCTGCAGCGGCAGGAGGGCACGGAGCTCCCCCTAATGTTGTCTCCTCATCCTACAGCCCGGGCTGCCCGCGGGGCCGGTCCGCTCCCCGCGCTCTGCCGGGCCCTGCCCGCAGCCCCCGCCTCTCGGGAGGGATGCTCAGGGTACCAAACCCAACCAGGAGCCCTTGCTGGCCCGCCCCAAAGGTGTTTGCTGCCTCCACTCTTAAGACTGAGCCATATTAGTTTAATCACAGAATCACAGAACGGTTTTTGTTGGAAGGCACCTTCCAAAGGCCGTCTAATCCACACCCGTGCCACGGACAGGGGCACCTTCGGCTAAATCAGGTTCCTCAGAGCGCCGTCCAGTTTGACCTTGAACACTGCCAGGGATTTGCCTCTCTGGGCAAATAATGATTAATTTCTTAATTAATTAATTGACTATTCTTGCTGTAAAGCCTCCTAGGAAAAGCTCTTCATAGCTAAGCAGGTTGCTAAACGAAAGCAGGAACAAGGTGAAAACGAAATTTCTAGTTTAAGGGTTAAAGGCAAACTCCATTCAGTGACATGTCAGAGGATTGCCTTTCACTGCTGTGGGTCCCAGGGTACTGGCTCTGGTAGAATTATTCAGCTGCTCTCTCAGTCACTGAATACAGCTTTGTGCAATGGGTTTCTCATCAGCCTTGAGGATCTCAGGCATGATGGCTGGATTTATTATAGCCACAGATATCTGACACAAATCCTGGGAATATGTAGTAGAGAAAGCCTTTTTCTTCTTTCCTTTTAAATCTATTTCCACAGGAAGAAATCAAAAGGGTTGTTATTTATGGAGTGTAAAATCCACTTTAATTTATACATAGTTAAGCACCTCATTTCTCAAGGCCAGTGTAAAGCTCTGAAGTGCACAAGTTTTTCACAAATAAAGATTATCTTATGAAATATCACTAGGTAAGGATTATCATCTGGAGTATTCCTGTTTCCATTCTGAGGTCCAGAAGCCTACAAAAGTCTGTAAGCTGTACAAGGCACAGATACTTTTAAGAAACTAATGTGTATTGGAGTGGGTGGCATTGTGGGTTAGGTGAATGACCTGGGTTAGGCTGCTGGCTGGCTGAGCTTGACCTGAAATACTGTCATGTGGTCCAAAATATTGCAGACTTTAAGAAAAGAAATGGCCAGAGTTCTGACCTTGGCAACACATCTGAATACCCTCAAAAATGGTGTAAAGAGGGCATGCACAGCATCTACATCCTGGAGCACTACCTAGTGCCCTTCAGCCAAGCTCAGTGCATTGGCAGAATCCAAGAGGTGAAATGAAGCTGCTGGGGGAACTGCAGGTCAGTGTGTCACCTTTGGCTGGCCACTGGCAGGATGATACACACTTGAGAAGAGATGTTGTCAGATCTGTTTGCTGCAACCCTCCTACCAGGACAAAGCATTCCCAGCTGTTGAAAGAGCACCAATAAATTCTGAATGCTACTCTAAGCATTAATGAATTGAATAAATACAGAATCATAGAATTTAGGTTGAAAAGCTCCTTTAAGACCATCAGGTCCAACCATTAATGTAACACTGCAAAAGTCACCACTAAACCATGTCCCTAATGCCACAGAGTCTTTTAAATACCTCCAGGGATGGGTAGTCAACCACTTTCCTGGGCAGCCTGTTCCAGTGCTTGACAACTCTTTCAGTGAAGAGATTTTTTCCTAATATCCAGTATATAAACCTCCCCTGGAGTAATTTCAGTCTGTTTCTTCTTGTCCTATTGCTTGCTACTTGGGAGAAGAGACCAATGCCCACCTTTCTACAACCTCCTTTCAGGCAGTTGTAGAGGGCAATAAGGTCACCCCTGAGCCCCCTCTTCTCCAGGCTAAACACCCCCAGCTCCCTCAGCTGCTCCACATCAGACTTGTGCTCCAGACCCTTCCCCAGCTCCATTGCCCTTCTCTGGACACACTCCAGCACCTCAATGTCCTTCCTGAACTGAGGGGCCCAGAACTGAACCCAGGATTTGAGGTGTTGCCTCAGCAGTGCCAAGTACAGGGGGATGGTCACTGCCCTGGTCCTGCTGGCCACACTGTTGCTGATCCAGGCCAGGGTGCCATTGGCCTCTTGGCCACCTGGGCACTCCCTGGCTCATGTTCAGCTGCTGTTGACCAGCACCCTCAAGTCCTTTTCCAACTTGCATCTTTCCAGCCACTCTTCCCCAAGTCTGTAGCATTCCATGGGGTTGTTGTGACCCAGGGGCAGAACCCAGCACTTTGAACTTCAGACCTCTGGCCTGTCCCCATCAATCCAGCCTGTCCAGATCTCCTACAGAGCCTTCCTGCCCTCCAGGTGATTGACACTCTCACCCAACTCAGTGTGTCTGCAAACTGACTCAGGGTGCCATGGTAAAGATAATTGGTAAAGGTGTTAAACAGATCTGGGCCTGATACCAAGTCTGGGAACACCACTGGTGACTGGCCATCAGATGGGTGTAACTCTATTCACCAACACTTTCTGGGCCCAGCCATCAGGACAGTTTTTTACTCAGCAAAAACTATTGAAAGAAGGGGAACAGATAAGTTTTAGAAAGACTTATTTGACCTTGTGTGACTTAAGAGCCAAACTTACAGATGAAGGAATCTTGAGTGCAAGAAGTGGTATTGCTCATTCCCTCAGATTTATCTATCATAAAAGTGGTATTTCAGATTTTACAGTTCTCTCAGAGCAATGTCTAAACTAATTTTAAGAAGTAGAATAGACTCTCTGTTGAGATTTGTAGAAAACCTAAGTGCAAAAGTTCACTTTGTGACCATAACATACTCTGTGTATGTCTGTGGATGGATGTCTACCTGCAATAGCCCTTACCTGTCACTCAGAGCAAATTCTCACCATTAATTTTACTGTGTTGCCCTTCAGGCTATCCTCATTTTCTACAGTACTATCAAGACCCACAAAGTTATTGTAGGGAAATTACAGGTTTAACATTAGCTGCAACCTTTGTCACAACAAGAAGTTAGACAGGACTCTCAGAAAAATCTACCACAGGCAGCCAGCACCTCATTAGAGGAAAAATCTGTCCAAATGTGGATTTTTTTATGAGCAGTTTGAGCACTTTGCCCTGAGGATAGATGCAAAAGGTGTAAATAAATCAAGGGATAAAATAACTGCTATAAAATCTTTTCTTGGAAACATTACACCAGGGATCCCGGATATTACTTTTCCCTACGCTTATATTTTTCATCCATCAGATTTTTTCAATGTGATCTACTTCTGCAAATGCTGAAAGGTCACCGGTTGTAGGTGGATTTATATACTTCTGTTATTTCAAATAGAAATACAGCACTGAACTTTGTGTGTTTGGCCCTTTATATGTCTGCAGAAAATTCTAGAAATTAAATACTGATGGATAACACAAATCCCATAACTAACTCCTGCCATTTTAGGGAGAGAGAAAACTGCTAGTGAAAATGGAATGAGCTTCTCAGCAGTAAAGTCTTGCAGACTAGAGGAGTTGACAGTGAAACCAGGAGTACCCTCAGCCCAAAGAAACTGCTAAGAGAATTAAGAGTTAGGAAAATGCAACATACCCTGTGCCAAAAGGGCAGCAAAGGAATGAAGGAAGCATGTGCTACATGATATCAGAATTATTCCAAATGCTTCAAAATGTTTTAACAAGGATTCAGACTTATGTTTTGATCTTATATATAAACTACAGACCTGAACATTGAGATTTCCTCTCTAATGCAGAAGAATGTAAGTAAAATGCTTACTGGGGAATGGGCAGACTAACAAAGAGGCAGAGGCTTCTCTGGAGTAAAGCAGGGTTAGTGTGTTGGTGGGAGAAATCTGGAGGGCAGAGAGATCCTGAGGGACCTGAAGGCAGAGCATGAGAGTGGTCAGAGCTCTAGAATATATGACCAAAGAAGAAAAGCATTGAAGTCCCTGTGGTAGCTCGATCCAGAGAAGTCTGAAAGTGGATATCTGCAAAATCTAATCGGTGCCTGCAAAGAGGAAGGAATGAATAGTTCACCATATCCACTGTGTTGGCACAAGGAAAACAGATGGACATTGCAACAGGGAATAGCAAGGATGGGGAGCAAGGTTACTGGGGCAGGCATCTCGTTGCTAGGGAAGGCTGTGGAAACTCTACCACTAAGGAACTTTGAGAAATTATTTAATCCTAGAACAAGAAGTATGCTTTCAGCTGCATTTTAGTGGCAAAAGTGAGTGACTGAGAACACTGGGGCAAAGCTTTAGGGGAAAAACCCATTTAAAAACTGACATAGAGGTACAGACATAGAAAAGAGAGAAACTGAGGGCCAAAACCTCTGAGCTCCACAGAATTGATTGGCACTAACCCTGAGGATGGATAAGAACTCTTAGGGCACAAACCTTTCTCAGCTGCTCTAAGTCATCAATATCTAGAGAGCTGTGTGCTAAATTTAACAGTGTTTGCAATCTGGTATTCTCTGAAAGAAAATGTTGAAAGAAGATTTCCTATGGAACAGAACTAGCTAACAAGGCCCTTCTGCCTCTGGGATAAAAAGGAAGGGAGTCACAGTACAGAGCAGATTAAAAATGGTGTGGGGAAAGCCATGAAAGGCACCAGGAAACATAGCTGAAAACTACACTATGCAAATGCAGACCAGATGTAAAGTGAGAAGCTGGGGCACAAGAGATGACAGGTGTTGCACAGAGATTAATGGTTCCTGCAAAGATTTAAGAGTGGCCACTGCCTCTAAAAAAGAAGAGAAAAACTCCAAAGCTTGTAAAGCTGCAGAGGGAATAGCAGGGTGCTGGTGAGTTCTAAAAATGTGGGAAATGAAAATGAAATGGCTTGGAAAGAAAGCCAATGGAGAAGATAACCAGAGAAAATGGAATGAGAGAGGAAGAGAAGAACTATGAGGTTTAAAACCTTTACCACCACATATTATCACTTTCTAATAAAATGTGCCATTATGAGAGTGCTGCCACCAGAATCAACAGAAAATAGGAGAAAAAGGGAAATAGCAAAGATGGAAGAGTACTAGGGATTTACAGATGATTTGAAGTAGAGTGTTCAGATGACAAGAAATGGAAGATGGTAAGAGATGGTCGACTGGCAAAACTGAACACAGGAAAGAAATCAAAGAGGCAACATCCAAGGGTTGGCTGCAAGTGAGAATGCAGAGCAGGGAGGGAGAAAGAGAGAGAGATGTCCTGTTTAGAGAGGTGCAGCTCAGCTTGAAATGGCTGAATTTATGGGGTGAAAATAGGAAAGACAAGAGCAAATTCAGATTAGAGTTATAGGGTGTCTCACACTACGAAACAGCCCAGGGACCACTTGGAGACTGACTGACCCAGTGCAGACTGCACCTACAGAGCTAAATGTTCAGTCCACTGAACGGGATGGCTGTGACCAGAAAGCCTTTTGGAAATGTTCCTAGATTGGCATTGATGTCCTAACACTGGCATGGAAGGGGTTCTGGGCAAGGACAGCACCCTCCCAGGGTCTGCACCAGCTGTGCAGGCTGGGTGTTGCTGCTCACGACTGTGCCCTTGCTCCTCACGACTGTGCCCTTGCTCCTCCTGCCACAGATGACTCCCACAGGGGCCAAAATTCCAAGAGAGAGGGAAGATTAAGAGTCTGTGGAGGGTGTTTTGTCATTGCTACTGATTGGACCACACAAATTTCATTATCAAAAATAAGGTGGCTCAAACCAGAAAATATTAGGCAGCTGAGTAGGACAACGAGTTAAAAGCCTGTTAGGGTAAATACAGCATCATCATGTCAGTGCCAAAAACAAAGGTAATAATTTCAGCTGACGGGAAGATGCATTGAGTCCAACTGGCATCAATGTAAAATGTATGCATAATGCATATTCTTGGAGTAGCAGAAATGAAAATAGGCTTGGTATCATTCCACTTTGGTAAACACGGAGCTTATCTTCTGTTTGCAATAGGAATTTATCAAGTCTGATGGCCTAGAGCAAAGTGACAGGAGAACATCTGCAGAGTAGTGAACAGCAGTGGAAAGCACAGCAGAGGTGGCTACACACCTTTGTGGGGTTCACAGGGTACAGAAAAAATAGAAGTTCTGCAAGCTTCAGTCAGAGGGTGTGCCCTGGAGCTCAGCTGATTTAACCCTCACCTCTCAGCACTGCAGTCTTTGTTAGGCACTACTCCTGGACATAACAGGAATGCTGGAAGAGCTTCTCCTCCTTCCTTGCCCTCTGCTCCTTCCCAGCTGTGTGAGATGCTGCACCTTCCTCTTCCTGTCCTTGCAAATGCTGGCTCTGACATTGCCTCAGCTGAGCAACAGAGTCTCTCAGGGCTGAAAATGCAGATGGGTTTGGAGTATAAAAGAACATGGTTAGGACATTCCATAGGGTTTAAAGTACGTGGATATGTGTATCTGTGTACATACATAATTGAATATATAAGAGTGCAATGGAAGAGACAAAAGCAGAGATCTTCATTAGTATCAGAGAATCAGAGCTATTCACCAGAACAGGAAGGCAAAGGAAGGGATTTTTCCCCAAAGTCCAAAGTTTTGGACTTTTTTGCAGCATTTGGTCATTTAATGGAGGTACCTGATATGTTTGGTGTGTGACAGTTCACCAGCACAAAAGAATTTTCATTCACAGCAAAGACAAAGGCAACAGGAGACCTCCTAGACACTAAACTTGCACCTGTATCACACTGAATGGTGCTGCCTCCTCCTTTAAGTGCTCCTGGTTTCAGGCAGACCTTGGTGAACCCCAGCCAAGAGTACACAGTTTTGTGCTTCCATCAGGGTGGGGCTGCTGGGATACACATTCCTGAAAGATGGGTCCCACCAGGAGGTGGAAAGGTAACCCTGACACTGGGACACTGAGCTGCAGAGAGAGGATCTGATGGCCTTTAAGCAGATGATGTGAATTTTACCCAACAGATACATCACAATATCACAAGAAAATTTTTTATTTGGGCAGAGGGAGGGAAAGCAGAGTCCTCCTGCCTTGAACCTCAGAGATGGAAGGACCCAATCCAGCTGCCATCTGCTGAGTTTCCCATTTTTGTGTAGCATAAGCTACAGTACTGCCCAGGCTCTAAAGGCACACTTCTTTCTCTTCCCATCTCTAATGGCTTTAATGGAGCCCTAAAACCAGCTTGTCTTCATTCTTTGGTCTTCATTTGTTGTGATTAGTTCTGTGTAGACTTTGTGGAGATTTGAGAGCCAAAGTTATAGAATGTTTCTTTGTAGATTTAGGAGGAAAGTTATTACAGCTGGTTTTACCTCTAGGGAAAGAATGAACTCACCAAGTATTGCAGTGGATTTTTATAGAGAAATGTTTCTACACAAACTAATTTAGCATATTTAATTTTAAAAAGCATTAAATCCCCTCAAGTACAATATTTCTGTCTTAAATGAAATTACAGAAAGTCAAATGGAATGACTGGAAGAGGAAAAAATTATCTAGTCTCATATTTGATTTCCCTGACTGCTTCTTGTTGCCTCACTGAGCACATTCACTTCTTCATCAAAATGGTCACCAGAATTTTGTTCTGCTCTGTTTGTTGCAGAGCATCACAGACACTGCAGATCTTAGGAAAAAATCTATCTTCCCTCCTTCTCCCAGTGTGTCAAACTGCCATCTTGTAAAATGAGCCAACCTTGCAATTTGGTATTAAAACGAGCCTCTGTGCAAGTGGTTGTTACAGCAGGAGCAGAATTTCAGCAGTGAGTGCTGGTACGCCTACACAAACACACATACATGCACACACCCACACACAGCCAGCCAAAGTGAAGACTCAGCTCCAGCCTCTGTAGAAATTTGATCCAGGGTGTGCTCATTTCGGATGTGGAAATCTGTAGGTTTTGTGGAAAATGCCTTGGAACAGCATGCAGGGCAGTGATAACACATTTGCAGAAGGGCAGTATAAATAGCAGATCTGAGATAAGATGGCTGATAAGTTCTGGCTTATCAGACAGGAGATGCCTCTCCTGCTTGTGGAAGAGAATGGGTGATTTACCTGTCTCCTAACAAAATTCTTTGATATATTTTAGGAAAAAAGGTAGAATGTTGTGCATCTTCCAAACCTACTGAGCCCAAATCTCACTTTCCAAAATGATTTTTAACTAAAACATTGTGATTCAGAAGAATCAGCAGCACAGAGGCTGCTTACACTTGCTGAAATTATTAGCTACAAATGACTGATGCTGAAAGCAAAGCTGAAGGTTATGTATCTTCTAATCACAGCAGAGTAAAACCAGATGACATTCTCTTGCAAAGAAGACATTCACCTGAATTGTCCTCAGCAGATTTATATGTGAAGGGAGCCCACTTTCCACCAATCCTGTCCAGCAGCATGGGATTGGATATACTTGATCTGTCCCTTACCTAGCTGCTGTTTCAAACTTTGGAACATGTACCAAGGGTGAACAGAATGAAGGACTTATACTGTCAAAAACTACATTATCCATGTCTTCCCTTTTCTGTCATTAAATGTTTGCAAGGCACAGCATCAATCCAGAGCAAAACTTGATGGTGTCTCTCCTTTGTCAGTGTAGGCTAAAATACTGACTCTGGCAAAATCTGTGAGTGGTTTACTATTGATTGCAGTAGATGGATTTTAGCCTTTGCATCTATTTGAAAATGAAGATGGAGTTTAGACAGACCAACTAAAAAAAAAGTGGATTTTGAATTGGGAAGTAGCACTAACAATGGTGCACTTGTTGAAATAGGTCCCTGGATTATCTTACTACCACCAGTATTTTTACTGCTCTGAAAGTTGTAATTTATGTTTCAATGAAATACCTAGAGCTGGCTGGCTTCTCTTACAGCTACTGGAAATCTATTTTATGTGAAGAGCTGCATGTCCCTATGTAGGTTACTCAGAATCAGTAAATTTATTGTATCTCAGTGAAGGAAAAAGAAACTTATACTTGGTAAAAATATTGTATGTCTATGAAAACTGGCAGACTGAAGTCCTGTTACTTATGCTACAATCACAGTGGGCCACTACCTACACTCTTGGAAAAGGGCACTCTGGTGTGGCTTCCTTGCCTTAAGTAATTTGGTGCAGCTGAGCCAGAAGAGGCACTGGTTTAACGAGTGGCCGAGCTCATCATGCTCTTTCTGGAGCACAGTGGGGATCTAGAAGCACACTGGTTCAAGAGAGAGTATCAGTATTTCAGCCTGCCTGGCAAAAGAGAGACACCATCAAGCCCTGCACTGGACTGATGCTGTCCCTTGCAAACACTTAATGAAAGAGAGCAGAAGGTACAGGTAACAAAGGTCTTGACACTCTAAGTCCCAAGCCCTCCACTCTGTCTGCCCTTGGGGTGTGTTCCATAGCTTGAAACAACAGCTGGGTAATACTGTCAAGACAACTCGAGTACACCCATCCCACACTGCTGGACAGGATTTGTCAAAAATAGGCACCTTTCACAAATTATGGTTTATGGTAAGCAAATATCAAGTCCATTAGATGGAAACTGAATATGAACAAATATGTCTTTGAAGCTACAACTTAATGGGTAACTGACACACCTTTCTTTTGATTTTACTATTTGCATTGCCTTAGAAAAGTAATTGAGATAATCAATGCAAAAACAACACCACTGGCTATGTTATGTCTTAGAGAGAGGAATTGCAGAGTGAGGTTAGATGCAGAAAAAGAGTTATCCTTCTTTTCTATTGCTGCAAAATAGGTTGAATTTTTTCATGGAAAATCATCCCACTTTCTAGAGAAGGTAAATTGAAATGTTCCTCTGAAATGGCTTTCCTCTTGACAATAATGGCTGAATCCTCCCTCTACCTCATCCATATTAGCTTTCAATCTTTTCAGAAGCCTCTGATTTCAAGAATCAGTGGGGAACAAGCAGTTTCTGCTGAATGTCATCCTTGCTCAGCTGCACCATAGATTTAAGTCTCCCCAGTTTTACAGACATGTACAAAAATTCCCTTCTGCTCTTGAACTGACATTAATTTTAAAGATAATTCTAGAGGAATGCTGGTCTGGCTGAAGAGATTTCTACTTCTATTGGGATTTTTTTCTGAGTTTAAAGACCAAAATCTCTTAGCCCCACAAGGCCTCTTTACCATCTGTATGAATGCTGTAGCTCTGTGCATCCTTATTCCCTACAGATCTTAGTGGCCAGTGATCCACATCAGGAAATGTGAGCACCAAAGCTACAAATAAAGGGCAGTGGTGATGAGAGACCTGAAGGTGTATTTGTCAGTGTGCTCCTACCCTCTGTCTGCCTTATTTCTCCATGTCATGCCTCCCTCTTCAGTGCCAGAGGACTGTCCAGATCAGCCTTACAGAGATCCCACCCTGACACTGCCCTGGCACTGACTGTCTCATCTCTCATCTGCTGACCTTGCTTTTTAGGGTTTGCATGACTTTTGAAGGTTTGGCCCAAAGCTTATCTGTCCAGGTGCCTTCTTGTCCATTAAAACTGCTTTCAGAAATCAAAACCATGGCTGTTCTGGAGCCTTGTACATGTGACAAAAGACTTCATCACTATTTTCTTTTTCTCACTGTACTACCTCCAACACCTTATCTTTCTCCTCCAGAGTGAAGTCTGTCTGACCTATAGTAAAGCAGAGCCTCTCTTTTTACAAATTATAAAAAAAAGAGTCAGTAAAATGAAATTTCTTTGGCTCCACTCTTTTCTTCCATCTCTTATATCATTGATATATCCCTCTCATCCATAGTTTTAAAAAAGCATCTACTCTATCTCACCTCTTGCTTTTCTGTTGACTGTGGAATGGGGCAGATGATCAGGAGTAGAGAGGATAGACTGGTTTTCTTGGATAAATCTTGTTTCTTCCAAGAAGAAAGAGAAAAAGCAGCATTTTAATTGAGGGTTTATTTTGAATATTTTATCAGCATGAAAGCAAGGGCTACCTCAAACCTCAAGGTCCATGATGACTAGCTTCTACTATTTGCTTCTTATTTCAAGTGGACAGATCTACATGAAACAGCAAAGCTGTTAAAAGACCCACTTAAAAACACAGCATAAAGCAACCATTTCCAAACAGAACTTACTTCTTATTTTAAGAACTTATTTTGAGATTGTGATTTAGCTCCCAATTAATTCAAATTATTCCTCCCTTTGAAGTTTATTTTCATTAGCTGACATCTGCAAATTCTTAGAACGAAATGTAACAGGATGTAGGTCTTTGTAACATTTTAATGGCAATTCTGTATTCTTCCTTCTGTATATGAGGTGAGTGGGCAAATACTTATCTATATAAATTCATATAATTTCATTGGCTTCAGTAAAGATATGCTAATCTACATCAGATGACAATTTGTTCTGGTTTATGTAACGGAGAGAAAATGCAAGATGATTTTAGTCTTGAAATATATTTGAAAAAAAGAGTAATTTGTATAATAATTGGGAGGGAGAATACTTCATCTCGACATAAAGTTAAATCCAAAGTAGTTACCACGCCATCAGATTGTGAGTTACATCTCTGAAAGTTCAAAAACTATTTTTAATGCTCAAAATCCCTAAAGGAGCAAAGAGGAAAACAACAGACAGCAATGCACTGCTGTACAGACTGGATTAGGATAGTGTGCATTCATGATTTATTGCTTGATAACAAAATCATTTGTCCTGAGATATTGTTGGATATACTGTGAATGTTACTCTTGTTGTAAGAGAACAAATAAACCCACCTTTCCTGTACTCTTCTCCCTGATTTTTCTTCCCTGATGGTTCTGAAGGATGTATATTTAGTTGTTAAAAAGCACTGTATTAATTTGAATGCTCATTGTAATCAGCTAGTTCATTACTAAAACCAAGGTGCTCAGAAGAAACTTGGCTACATCATACAACATGTCCTGGTTGTGATGTTATTTTCCTGATGCTTATAATGATTTTTAAACTTTCTTTTTCAGGAGATTCCTCCTTTATCTCATCTTAGTGCATTTATCTCTCGTTCATGTCTTGCCTGCTTCATCTGACCCTGGCAAGTTGCTGGACTTCTGTTGGGCTGTCTCCTCAAAGTTGTGGGTTTGAAGCTCTTACTGAGAGGGGTCTGTACCTCTCATTTCCACAGCAATGTTCTAGGCCCTGGCCATTAATCCCAGGATAAGCTCTCCTACCACCTCTGCCTGTGCTTCAGTACACATCCAGTACTCTGTACTCAAATAGATGGACAAGACAAGAAACGTTTTTACCCTTTGAATCAATGCTGCTCTTGCTGCAGCTAAGACAGAGTATCAGGGGATCGAGCACCCCTCCTCTCTGTGTGTGTTACTGCCCACCCAGGGATGGCTCAGGGGCTGAGCTCAGCAGCTTGTTCTGCTGCAGGGGCTGGGCATCCATGTCAGCTTTTGGCTTCATAAAACGGCCAGAAACACTATTGTCTCCATTTGGATACAGCAGTGAATCTTCTTCTACCATTATTAGGGGTGTTGGCCACCTAATGTCCTTATTTAGCACAAATTTATACTGGAAATCCAAGGAAAATGGGATTTGCTTTGTGAAGGCAGTCCAGGTACCCCTCGAGTCATTTATTCCATTTGCTGCACACTGCCTTAATCAACACAGGCGTTTCTGGTTTACCTTTGTTTTAATTAAAATAAAGAATTAGTGGAAACTGGCTCAGGGATCTGACTGCTTTGGGTATGTGTTCTGAGGGGCAGTTCTGCTCTCCTTAGAGCAAGAGTGTTACACTGTGTGTCCCTGCCACAGAGACTGAGGGCAACCCCAGCCCTCTGTTTGTGTGCACAGCGTTTCCCAACACTCACATCATGTCTGTAAAGTACAAGCAGAGTGGACTGTACTTTTATTTGCATTTTATATGGACTATATTTAGACCTGCACTTCAGCATCCCCCATCTTTTCCCAACTGTGAATAAGCTAACAAACATTTTGAATAGTGTTTATTTAACTGTAGAGTCTGCATCTGCATATTAGATACATCTGCATATCAGAGGCAAGTTCTCCATAAACAGTTAGGTGTCAAAGTCATCAATGTGTTTTCTAACATTTTCTCCTAATCTAGAATAACATTCTCTGTTGGAGATAAGATGTGATCTTTCAAGCATATACTACCACTTGCTATTTCAAGTGTTTGGGGGGGGAGATTCTAAAGTTGGAAAAAATTCATACTGCATATTTTCAGAAAAAGAGATGAGAGAGATTATAAAGAACTAATGAAATAGATATCACCAGAAGACTCACAAAAGAATTACTAAGCTACTTTTTAGCAATCACCTAAAAATAATAAATTAATTAAGATTAGCCATTGTGAGATGGTCAAGAAAACTCCACATGAAACAAGCTGAATTTTCTTCTTTGACTCCTAACTGACCTCATGGATAGTGATGAAGCAGTAGATATGCTGTATGTCTGCAGCAGCAGCAGTCACTACATACATAGCTTGAGGCTCTCATCACCAAGGTAAGGAAATATTGTGTAGGTAATTCATGAGTGGGTAAGCAATTGCTCCTGAATTAATTCTCAAAAGTAAGTATCAGCTGCATACTATCAAACCAGGGAGATGTTTCTAGTAGGTTCCTTAAAGGATCTGATCTCAGATATATTCCATTAAATAGGTTAATGAATAGATTGGCTAAGGAAATAAAAGGTCAAATCATTAGCAAATGACTACAAGAATAAAGGATATAGTTACAAGCATTTTGAAAAATTGAATAGGAATTAAATATAATTTGGAAAAATCACAGGTTGCCTAAAATCACTTTGGTAAAATTCAGGAAATACAAGTACAAAATACTACCCAGAGGTAGCAGAGCTCAAATCCTCAAATAAAAATAGATAGATAACTGGGAAGCAATATGTTTTGAAAGGTTATGAGGATTACTCAGCATTACAGACTTGAGTAGTGGTCAATACTGTTAAGAAGGTGAAAAAGCAGGCAGACCTCCATGTGGTTATTAACAGAGAATTCTACACATTCTGGAGATGATGCATAATGGGAGTCCTTTGTCAGGGACACCTAGAGAAACAGGCTAACAGAATGGAGAGTCAAGAAGAGAACAGCAGGGCCAACAACACTTTTGGAGAGCAAAACATAGTCTGTTAAGAAATTTGATTAATTTAGCCCAGATAAAGAGAAAGAGAAGTCAAAGTGGTCTTTTGCAGACAGATACTACTTTATGTGATTGTGCTCTGAGATGAAGGCAAAGGAGCAAAGAAAGTAAAGCAGACTTTGAGTATATTATGGGGCCCCCTCACCCCACACCTGGTGCTAAGGTAATGAAATCTGAAAGAAGGTAATTAGGGTGGCTGCAGGGTCTGCCTGACTGCACATTCTCTGAGAGTAGGCAGACAAGCCCCTGCCAGAGCAGTTGTGCTCTATGTAGTCCTGCTGCAGTGCTGGAGTGCTCTGCTAGGTAACTTCTGTCAGACTCCTTCTGTCCCTCTAAGAAAATATCCAGTGGGTTGGAATTTCTCACTACCAGTGAACATTGACTGACAGGTAAGCTCTTGCTGCTTCTTTCACCCACTTCCAAGTAAGAACTTCAGTACTCTGCATTTTGACTATTTCCCCCTGACATACTCAGCTAATGGCTTAAATTAATTTGTGACAGGAAACAGGAGAACTAACAAAGCCAGGTTTCCAGTGGATCTGTGTTCACTCTTTCTCTTCCCCTCTGCTGTAATGTCAGCATTTCTCCCAGCCCCCAGGGATTCTTTGCATTGTTTCCCATGGCACTGTGCCTGCTGTCAACAGTTCTTGCAGCTCCTCCTTGTCTTTTTGAGTTTCAGCCCCCTTGGCTGTTCCCTCCCTGTTGGATAGGGAAGCTGTCCCATATGTTCCACCTGTTTTGGGGGTACATTTATGCTTATTGGCCAATACGAGTGGCCAAAAGACATCATTTAACCATCAAATTCACTCTGAAGCTTTTCCCTCATCATGAAAATGAACATGGATTGCCTTCTTTGATTCAGCTGTGAGTTCCATGACATTTGTAGAAGCTTGTAGACTGCTGTCAAACTTGCCTGAAACGAATTAAAGGGATCAGAAGTCATTGGCAGACAGACAAAAAATATCGCTGCAAGAACATTATTTAAGTAATCAAGCTAAAAGTAATTTTAAGAATACTTTATTTTGTATATGTTTTTAAATACCATAAGCAGAGATTCTGATAAATATTTTGTCCCTGTTTTGTAAGAAAAGTACAACACATAATTTAAAAGTTTTGGCACTTACTCTTGTGGGTATACTCTGTATCTCTCCTAAATAGTTCAGGACAAATACTAATAAATGAGTCTTTAAATATATTTCACAGCTACAACAGTCTTTCCTTGCTTCCAACTAGTTTAACAATGCATTAATTCTGATGCTTTTAGCATTTCAAATAGTTCAGATAAACCAAGATCTTTCTGCATAGGCCATATTTGAAGAAAGTAGGTTACACTTACTCTAGTCTGTTAATAACAGCTAACATTTTGCACTGCTGTTTTTTCCACACTGTAATTAGACTCATGTAGAGCTGTTCAATCCTGATATGTAATACAGTGAATTGAGGCCCTTCATGTACAAGTACACTGCATGAAGCAATTGCAAAGTTGTAACAACTCAGAAATATTCAGGACAGTGGTCAGATGCTTCCTGATTCCTTGCAGAGGATGGCTTGATGGAGCACCTCTGGCAGGACTGAGGCAGAAGCATAGGAAACTATTCAGTCACAGTAATCTTGTGTCTCAGGGGACTCCCAGACCATTTTCACATTGTCTTGGTCACAGCTGAACAGATTTCTGACACACTCAACTGATTGCAAATAACAGCCCAGAAACATTAATGCATTTTAATACTGAGATAAAAATACAATGATCAAAGGTTTCTACACCTCTTAAAGTCCTTAGTAAACTCATGTAAATAAAATATTTGATAGATTTCCTTCATCTAGGAGAATATTGTATTTCCATACTGCCAATTCCCTGGATCTGGGCCATGAGTGGTAGGCTTTGGGTGCCACAGTTTAGTGTTTACAAAGCTGTAGGAAGATGCACATTTGCAATGGCTTAAAATCTGTTTGCGTCTCATTTTGGACCTGGCAGCACACAGTAGCTCTTTGGGATCAGCTCTGAACTGAATGCAGAAAGAAGACCTACAGAATAAAGAAAGCCTCTCTGAACCTTCTGTGATACAGCTGTACAAGACTCAACCATGATCCTGGCAGGGTTAATGAGAAAGTCCTCATTAAACCACTCACACCCTCCCTCTGACTCAGAAGTGGTAGCATAGAGACCAAACACACAGAGCAGACTGATGAGACAGGAAAAAGAGAGACTTCTAATGCTTGAGATTAAGGAAGACTTCCAGCAGCTGGAGGTGTGCACTAACCCACTTGGGTCTTTGCTCCTGGCAAACTTTTGGGCTAAGAACTACATCTTCTGGGGTCTTAGTGAAGGACAAGGGGCTGGGGGAGCGGTGGGTGCTACTGGAGAAGGGTATGTGGAAGGACTAGAAGTGATCAGGAAATACAAGGGACTTGCCAGGCAACTACATTAAGGGGATATTTATTTGAGTATCCTGAGAATGTGGCCATTGAGCAGGCCTAGCACAATTCAGATAGGTATTAACAGTCAGCCTAGAGTAGGGGAAAGGAATTTACAGCAGGGAACTGACCATTCCTTTAGAGCAGCCCTTGGCTGTCAATAAAGAGAATCAGCCCAGACATACCATTAAAAAAATGCATTTATTTATGTTGCCAGTGGTATCTTGCCATGTAACAGATCCCCAGTTAGTTTAGCTCAGTCCTGAGCTGCTGCTTTCAAAAGCCCTAGTTCTCTCTCATTCGCAGCAAATGATGCATCTTTAGGTATTTGCTCAGAGCAGACTTGGAAATACAGACTCCCTGTGCTGTGCTAAACTGTAAATACCAGCTTCTGAGCTTCCCAGTATAAGCAGTTTCTAAATAATCTCACAAACTATTCACCTGAGAGAAAGTTCAGTACAAGTAATTTATTCTTGCGTGTTGAAAATCCTCTTCAACTGCATGCGGCAAGGGACAAAAAGAATTGCTAGCTTTCTCCCTTAACCACTATGTGATATTATAATTATTGAAGGTGTCCATAGGCAAAGTGCGTAATATCACTAGGATATATGGACTGCAAATGTAATTTACTTTTAGCTACATTAGAGTGACTATTGTTGTGTCATTTCAAATAATTCTAAAATAAGATTATGCTTTAAGGAGCAGATATAGCTTGTCAGTGGTTTAAAATTAGATCATATATTCTGCATAACTGAAATCTGCTCCTTATAGGATGTGCATGCATGTGTGTGTGTGTGGGAGAAAAGAAAAAAAAAAAGATCTTTTACTATTCTTTTCATCTGCACTTTTGAATTCCCAAATGGAATTTTACATTAAATGGGAATGGAATGTACTTAGGAGATTTTGCTGTGGACCACTCCCTCCAAAATTCATCCTTTGCTGTCTCCTGTCACAAACTCCTCACCCAGTACTAAGATATTGAGCGGGTGCATACTTCTGCCAAAGAAAACGCACAAAGTTAAACACATGCTGAAGTGTTTTACTAAACAAATCCTTATTACTGATCACGATGGATTATCTGGAAAATCCTAACTACGTCTTCTAAGCATTTGTATTTTTCCAAGGGGGCTTCCACAGAGCAGGAGGAAAGCTGGGTGATCAGCCTGTGCTGCTTTGGCTCCACACAGGTGCTCTGAAGGTCAGCGTTAAAAGCCACTGGATTAAGGGCTTAGTTTTGAAAACAGCTGTAGGAATTAGCATCTTGGAGTTAAAACACTAAGGGAAAGAAGGAGGAAAGATCATGGTTACAGAAATACAACCAGCCAGCCACCGTAGTTGCAGGAGAGGGAAGCCCATTGCACGCCGCGCCCGGGGCAGGTGAGGCGAGCCGGGCGAGTGGGGCAGCCCGTGCGAGGGCCCGCGGGCCACGGGCCCGGAGATGCCGAAGGCGCAGTTGCCCATTCCCACCCAAAGGTCGCTCCCTCGGCCGAACGCCTCCCTCCCGGGCAGCCCGGCTGGCCCCGCGCGTCCCGGGGGCAGCCGAGAGCAGCCCGCGCCCCGCCGCCCACCCTAGAAAGGCTGGAAGCAGGAACGCCTTCCCACAGCGGCACGCAGCCCTGACAGGCACCAGCCCACGCTGCGGATCTAGCTGGAGCTGCCTTCCCCCGGAGCGCCGGGCTCCTGCTGCTCCCGCAGCGGAGGGGGAGACACGGAGGGAGGTCTTTTGGGCACCTGGAGCCCTCCCGCGCTCGGCCGCGGCCGCTCCGCGGGTCCCGCCGCTCGCCCCGGCGCGGAGGC